>CATIWQ010040156.1:0-18648 GCA_949673415.1 Euphorbia schlechtendalii
ACCTCCATTAGGATGCTTTTTTTCTTGTGAATATTGAACAATTGAATGTTGAAGAACAAAAACTTTTATTGATAAGTGCTTTGCAATTACACTCATACAACAATCGCTCGAATTTGTGGAGAAATCTAGTGATTGAAACAACAATCGAATCACTTATACATTTTTCTCTCTAACACCTTGAACTTAGCGAAATCTATATAACTTCCACTCTCTATCTATCATGTATTATCTCATCTACTGTTACCACCACCCATATGCACGAAATGGTTGATTTGAACCTCTATTTATAAAGTGTGAAAGATTGCTTTTATCCAAACGAATAGTCATGTCCATTGGTGAAGGGTTGCATAATCTTCAATGTGTTTCGATGCAAGATTTCATCCTTATCTTTAATGGATAGGCACCTTTTCATGGTTGATTATCTCCAAAAGGTGTCTCTTCATCGGATAGTTGATGGTGGTTAATGGTGGTTGATCTTTCTTATCCGACAGTTGGAAGTTGAAAAGAGTTTATCAAATCTGTTACGACTCGTGAGCACGAGATACATGTCACGATCGTGAATGTAAGTTGGTAACTGACTGTTTTTGAAGAATGATAAGTTGCAATCATGATAGGTAGTCGCGAGTGTGATTTGGCCAATCGCGAGTAGGAATCACCATCATGGCATGGTTATGACTTGTGCTTTTGTTTGTGATTCTTCTTTGCAACTTTTTTTATCTTTGACAACTTCGATCCTATGCCAATTACTTGCATGCCACACATCTTTTTGCACCTTTTTCACTCTTTTCGCATAGAATTTTATCTTTGATCATTTCACTCCCAAGATTCACCTAGTTTATACACTTGCATAAAAAACAACTACATACCACGTGAAATCTTTTATATGATGTATAAAATGACTCTAAAACACATCATTTTATGAGCAAAAATATCAAGATAATAAGTGTAATTATACACTTATCACACCCCCACACTTAACTTTTCGCCTTGTCCTTAAGGTAAACACAACAGAAGTGTATAAAATAGTAATTCAAGTTCGTACCTCATTTAGCGAAAGACTATTGTAGTGAGTACCACATTCCCATTTGCATAATGTTCAAATAAAGTATACAAAATTTCCCACAAATTAGTAATGTGCAATTTATATAGTCCAGTTGCATTTCTTTGCTCCTAATGGAGGCTAACCGAATTGCTTCTTTATATAAGTGTTATATACTCGCTCGAATATTTCCTTCTCTCAAGTATAGTATAAAGATTGATCTCAATGCATTTTTAGGTAACCTATGATGCTAAACACTCTTAGTGGTTGCATTTTACACTCCATACCATCTCTCCCCTTTTTCAGTGGTTGCATTTTATGGTCTATACCACTTTCTCTCATTTTAAACATATGTTTTTGAAGTACAGATTTGTACTTTGCACCCATTTTTCGTGCTATACTACTTTTTCTTTTTTTCACACATTGAATGGTTGCAGTTTCTGCTCCGTACCGTTCCTCACATTTTGCATAACTCATTGGTTATCCTCTCTTTCTTATGATTTTCTCTTAATATCCTCATCCTTTATTGATCACTTTCAAAGTATTATGGCTATAGTTTCCCTACACTTAGAACACACTCAATACTTATAGGATGTAATCGATAATAACATATAAATCTCATAGTAAGAACACTACTAGATATTACTCCACTCAAAACTTATCGGTAGCTTTAAACTAAAACTTTATAACTTGTACTAATTCATGTTGCATTGAAATATATATCGTAACTTACTTGGAAATGTTGCTATTGAATGTTAGTCACCACTCATCCTTGCCAAATGCTAAATGTTGTGCCAATCTATAAAACATTTACACACTCAATGTGCGCTCATACTCGAAACAAAAATTTTTGTTCGAAATTTGCACCAACATCGAACTTATAATACCTAACACTCGCAATAACCTTGGAACAAATGTTAGTATAGTATAGGTATGGATAAGGTATAAACAACACAAAATCAAGAAAATTTTTCATTCTTTAATTTTTTAATTTAATTTGATTTTTTTTAATTTTCTGGATTTTAAACAATTGCCCCCACCACACTAGAGAACACAATGTCGTCATTGTGAATGACCAAACTAGAAATGAAAAAGAAAAGGTAACAACTAGTCTAAATTTGAAAAAGAAAAAAAAAGAGTAAACTCGTTTATTGTGAAGGAGAATCCGAGGGACTAGGATTAAATTGAAAATTTTGTTTTCTAAAGAATGATAGTAATTTTCGAAGCATCGACTTATTACACTTCTTTAGAATTTTCATGTCTTTCTTCACTACTCCAAGTTCCGCTTGGTAATTGTATAGCTTTTGCTGCATATCCTCCTTCCAATCTTCTAGTGCGTCTTCTTCTTCATCCTCATCTTCCTCTTCATTCATTGGAGCTTTGCCAGGATAATGTCTAGTAATTAGATGGATGGGCCAGCGGAAGTGTCTTCATGAGTTGAGATTTAGTTTCCTTATGCGGTTGGAGTAGGATTAGAAAGAAAAAGATACCATCATTCTCTTGAAGAAGTCTGGTATTTTTCAAGTAATTCCCATCCATATATCGAAAATACTCACCCGATTGTTGAACATAGGGAAGCTCTCTTCGCGCTCTCATTACCATGACGGTTATAATTTCGACCGCCCCAATCTTGTTCCTCATGCTTGTTGAGATTTTCTTCTTCATGTCCCATATGATATCCACGAACTCTGCTTTTTGCTTCTTCATCGCGCAAGAGGGAACAAACAAATCCCTCTTTTGGACCTTCGTGTTCTCTATCAGTCAAAATACTGAAGTGGGGAGGTATTTGTGGAGTAGGAGAATACATTCATCCTTAATCAATTTATTTGGAGAATTTTTGGGATCGAAAACTAGCTTACTTGTCAAATCTACCCAAACTCAATTTTCTTGGAACGAATCCGTCATACTTGATGAATTTTCAACTTCAAAACCAAACCAAGTATTCATCATATCTCTTGTGACGGTATACTATTTTTCTTGGTTTCGAAATTGAACAGGCCTCTTCTTGTTGTCTTCAAACTCGAATGTCACAAGACATTCCAAAATCCACTCACGATTTTATGGAAATTGCATCCCCATAAATTTGCTTAATCCAAGATCAGAGATATTCGTCCCCATCTACTCATGGAGGCCCAATGTCTCCGAGAAAACCAAATCAAGAAAGATCATACCGGTTATCTCTAATTTGTTCAGAACTGTAAATCTTTTCCCTTTCTCACATGTCCGAATAGGAAAAGGACAACCGTATTCTTCTTGAAAATTTGAGAGTTCTCTTCTTTTGTTGGCGGGTTGCTTAACACGAGGCATGATTGTGTTTGAAGTATAGTTTAAATAGGTTGTTAATTGTAGAAGAATAGAGATGTTTGTGAAAGAATTAGACCTTGAGAAAGACTTGTAGGAAGATTATGGGATCAACCTAGACTTTTATATAGAGTTCTAATAGGTCTTTGATTGGTCAAAATAGTCAAAATAGCCATTTTCCCTTCAAACTTGCCGTTAATGGCTGTTTCAGCCATCTGTTGCGTGTTAATCACGATATGCAACGGTCATATATTTTCTCGTGTCATGATCAGGATTTTCTCCAAAATAGGAACAAAAGGTTTTGCTGTATAATTTCACGAGCACGATCTATAGTCGCGATTGCGACCTTCTTTAATCCTTCTATTTCTTCAATTTTTAGGCTTAGTACCTAGAAAAACTAAGAAAAACAGATGTATTAAATATATATAATAAATATTTGCTATTTACATACCTTGAATGATTATGGTGAAGGTAGTAATTGAACATCAATGTCTCGTTGTTCAAATATATTTTCGAGTTAAGTTTTGCATCTTTGGCTATTGGCTCAAAATATTACTCCGTTTTTTGCTTTTAATTCCATTGCTCTATTATCAAATACCTAAATAACTTCGTAAGGTCCCTTCCAATGATATTTGAGTTTTCCAGTGAACAAGCGAAGTATGGAATTATATAACAGAACTTTATCTCCAATCTTAAACTTCTTTTCTCGTAGTTTTGCATCGTGCCATCGTTTTGTCTTCTCTTTATAGATCTTTGCATTTTCATATGACGACAAACGTAGTTCTTCTAACGCACTTAAATCCAACTTTCTTCTTTCACCAACTTTGTGTAAATCCATATTCAAATTCTTCAAAGCCCATAAAGCCTTATGCTCTAATTTTACCGGTAAATGACAAGCCTTTCCGTATACCAACTTGTAGGGTGTCATACCAATACGTGTCTTAAAAGCTGTTCTGTAAGCCCATAATGCATCATTTAACTTAGTAGACCAATCCTTCCTAGAATTTGAGACACCCTTTTTGAGAATCTACTTAATTTCTTGATTAGAAATTTTTACTTGCCACTAGTCTGCAACCTTATGATGTACTCCATACTTATGCATCAAGCTTTCAAAAGTCTTATTGATGAAATGTGAACCTCCATCACTAATTATGGTCCTAGGAACTCCCAAGCTACTAAATAATTGCTTATGAAACATAGCAACTACTTTAGCATCATTCTTATCGTATGCGCTAGCCTCAACCATGGAATCTATACCCCAAACATCAAAAAGCTCCACTTCTAGGATGTTTTTCAATGGCATCTCATCTCTTCGACTTATGTTTCTTGTTCTCTGGCAATTATTACAATTCTGAACAAAATCTTTAGCATCCTTGAACAATGTTGGCTAATAAAACCCACTCTCTAAAACTTTAGCAGCGGCTTTTGCTGGTCCTAAATGTCATCCATATATGCTATCATGGCAATGACTTAAAACTAAAGAAAAGTTAGTATCATCTATACATCTGCGAATAATACCGTTGACACATACCTTAAACAAATAAGGGTCATCCCACATAAATGATCTAATAACCTTAAGAAATTTCTTCTTACCATTAGAATCTAAATCAAAGGGTAAAGTATGCACAACTAAATAATTTGCAAAGTCAGCATACCATGGACTAACAGTATGTTTAACAGTCACAAGATTTTCATCTAGAAAAAGTTTATTAGTATTACCAGTTTCACCTATAGGTCCCTTGTCATCTTCTAAAAGAGATAAGTGATCAGCTAAGATATTCTCACTTCCCTTTTTATCCCTTATTTCTAAGTCAAACTCTTGCAAAAGAAGGATCCACCTAATTAATCTAGGTTCAGCATCTTTTTTAGCAAACAAATATCTCAAAGCAGCATGATCTGTATAAACTATTACTTTAGATCCAATCAAATATGATCTAAACTTATCACATGCATATATAACTGCTAACATCTCTTTTTTAGTGGTGGTGTAATTGCATTGTGCAGAAGACAAAGTGTGACTTGCATAATAAATTGCATACAAATTCTTTTCATACCTTTGACATAATACACAACCAACAGCAACATCACTAGCATCACACATTAATTCAAATGGAAAAGACCAATTTGGTTTCACAATTATGGGTGCCGAAACTAATGCTCGTTTTAATGTGTTGAAGGCTTTTAAACAATCATCAGAGAAATTGAACTTCACATCTTTAACTAATAAATTAGTTAAAGGTTCAGCTATAACCGAAAAATCCTTAATAAACCTTCTGTAAAATCTAGCTTGGCCTAGAAGTGATCTTACTCCCTTAACATTTATGGGAGGAGGTAATTTCTCAATGATCTCAGTTTTCACTATATCCACATGAATTCCCTTCTCATCTATCTTATAACCTAAAACTATACCTTCATTAACCATAAAATGACATTTCTCCCAATTTAATACCAAATTAGTTTCCTCACATCTAGCAAGTTCTTTATCCAAATTTTCTAGACATTTCTCAAAAGAAACTCCATATATAGAGAAATCATCCATGAAAACCTCCATAATATCCTCCACATACTTACTAAAAATAGCCGAAACACACCTTTCAAAAATAGCTGGAGCATTTCACAACCTAAAAGGCATTCTTCTATAAGTAAATGTACCAAATATACATGTAAAAGTGGTTTTGTCTTGGTCATCTGGCTTAATATGAGTTTAAAAATACCCAGAGAATCCATCAAGAAAATAGTAAAATGCATGACCTGATATCCTTTCTAACATTTGATCTATAAATGGTATAGGGAAATGGTCTTTCCTAGTGGCTGCATTTAATTTTCTGTAATCTATGCAAACTCTCCATCCAGTTGGTGTCCTAGTAGGAACTAAGTTACCCTTTAATTCTGAACTACAGTAATAACTCCCTTTTTCGGAACACATTAGACAGAACTGACCCATTCACTATATGAAATCGGATAGATAATTCCTGCATCTAGCAACTTAATAATCTCCTTCTTAGCAACTTCCTTCATGTGAGGATTCAACCTTCTTTGCCTTTCTATCTTAGGTTTACTATCATTCCTAAAATTAATAGAATGCATCACTATATTAGGGCTAATCCCTCTAATATCGGAAATTTACCAATCAATACTCCTTATTCTACCCCTTATTGTCTCCAATAATGCTTCTTCTTGCAAATTAGATAACTTACTAGAAATGATAATGGGTAAGGTATTGTTACTTCCTAAAAATGCATACTTCAAATGACTAGGCAACTGCTTCAACTCTACTAAGGGTGGTTTATCTATAGAAGGTGGTATGGGATCATCTTCTCTAACTAATTTTTTGGTTGCAAAGGAATATTCTAAATTTTCAAGGGATTTAGATGTTGACTCTTCATGAGATGTAACATGACAAATTTTTCCTACGTATGTATCAATTAAGTTATCAATCATGTAATCACAACAAAACTTATCCCAATGCATGTTAGTAAACATTTTAGACACAAATGGAAATAACAAACGATATATAAATGAAATAAAAGCAAAATATAAAAACATATCGTGGTCTCCCGATAATATGATCTCTAGGATGCACTTGCCTTCCCCGACAACGGTGCCAAAAACCTGTTTGCAACTTTTCTATTGATAATAAAAGTTCTAAATATGAACAGGTGTTGTTAGTACCGCTTATCAAATAGAAAAATGATGATAACTGCAAATATACAGTTGTGATGTAGTTTTAAAAGATATCATTCCCACAGGGAAGGAATTCGATTATAAAAATCAAGTAGTGTTACGGAACAAAAGAAAATAAAATAATTTGAAGGTTTTGAATGATAGAGTAATGAATAGACAAATGTATGAACAGATTAGAGAAAATGCAAATCATATAGATATTCCCTAAGAACAAGTATGGTGGAGTAAAATATGCAAAATAATCAAGAATGTTTTATGCACTAGATAACTTCAACAAACTCGGTTTCAGAAGCCCAAATATCCTATAATTCACCGTAGAGCAACACATAAAATGACTTTTCAAAATCTAGGGTAAATGAATTATGATAATTATAAAAACCTGGATAATACTATTACTATGCTTAGTATGTGCTTCTCTCACATAACCATATTTAGCAAGTTACCACTCCAAAAATGTTGGCTCACTAAACAGCATTATAATCACAGATATAGTGATTATACACAATCTTGTTAACCTCGAAACTACTCCTAAAGTCAACTCGAAAGCATATTACTTCATTAATATAAGTGACGCACGACGAAATACTTGTTATGACACATAGACATATCATAAACTTTGAATTAGAAAGTATGAGTACAAAACAAAGTAAAGTTGTAAGGTATGCAAGTGAAAGCTAAAGTTGATCAACCGTATCCACTCTTTAATGGGAGTCATCAATTCTCGCAATTCCTTCATATACTTTGAATTCGGTAATTGACTGTTTGTGAAGAATGATAATTCATGATCACGATAGATAGTCGTGAGCGTGATTTGGCCTATCGCTTGTAGGAATCACAATCGTGACATGGTTGTGACTTATGCTTTTCTTCATGATTCTTCTTTGCAACATTACAGATCTTTGAGAACTTCGATCCTATGCCAATTACTTGCATTCCATGAATCTTTTTGCACCTTTTTCACTCTTTTTGCATAGAATTCCATCTTTGATCATTTCACTCCCAAGATTCACCTAGTTTCTACACTTGCATCAAAATCAACTACAGACCACATGAAATCTTTTATATGAAGTATAAAATGACTCTAAACCACATCATTTTATGAGTAAAAATATCAAGATAATAAGTGTAATTATATGCTTATCAACACACGGGGCGAACTTATTTTGAAATTCTTACCTTATCAAAAGTTCAAGGGTATATGCTTAATACCCGAACCGTCGGCCCATAAGGGGTAATGATTCATGCATCATTACATACCCTCAAATAATGATGACCACACTAGCATCCGAAACTTGACCCTAATTGGGCAAAATGACCAAATCATTCATTTAATAGCTATAAACAGTAGTTATTTTTATTTTATTTGATTTACTCAGGGTATGTCGCACTGCTTACCCAAAATCAATTTCACCTCATTCCATGAGATCTAGTTATAGTACGAAATCTCAAACAATTGACCTATTACCACATGGATAACTTGGTCACCTCATTTACACCACTCATGCTACGATGTCACAAGGACATCAAACAAATCTCAAATCTACCCATAGGGGCTGGATTTTCATTTTCACCTATTTTCATTTTATCTAACGACTAACTTGTTTGTTTCAAATGGATTAACAAACATATTATTTACTTCGCATCATAGCACTTTAACCCCTTCTAAATGCAACCATAACATTAGCATCTCATGAAAATTTTCACATCATGAATCGCATCACGTATCTTACATGCATGGTCTGATCTTCTACTTATGTATCTTAGCTTTAAAAAGGCCTGCTCACCGCTAAGTCTGCATTTCTCCGATTGTGGCCAATATAGATGGATTTCGCACACAAACTCAAGTGAAGACTCGGGTTCAGATTCATATCAGCGTGCATCTTTCAATTTTGATAGCATGGCCAATCCACGAGATGAAGTTGCGGGGAGGATCACCCCTTTTGTTACAGAACCCTTAACATCAACTGCCCGACTAGTCAACATAGAAAAAGTGGACCTCTTATTTCTCATATGATGCCTCTAGCTCATAACACTCCTCCTACTACCTTTTACCAGTTCGAGGGATGATAAAGTCGGTTGAATAAGAACCAAGCTCTAGTTAGTCAGTAAGGATATAACTTTGCCAATCCTTCTCAAAATTTGTTCTTCTCAAGATAGCCTAGTAAGACACTATTCACACCAGGACCTTTCTATCAAGGAGCAAGCCAATAGAATATTCTTAATTGGAGTGTGCCAATTACCTCACAATTCTAGTTTATCCCTCAACTACCCAACTTTACGGTAACACCCGACATTTCTCTAGGTGCAGTATTGCTTTTATCTAAGCATTGGGAATGCTATCTACTAGTAACCAGGCATGGAAGAATTGTTGTAACAATTATTGGCCACTCATAGTGTCCATCTCATGAGTACATATCCGGTATAGCCAATAATCAGGGATGAAGATAGCCTGCCACCAAACTTTGTGATGCAACAGTTTGAGAAGTACCTGGGATCTGGAGACTTGCATGCTCACTTAGCACATTACCATATGGTGATGAGGGCATTAAGATTAAGAGAATTGATGATGGCTAAGATTTTCATTGTCACCTTGGGTTACCCGGTCAGTGAATGGTATAACAACCTTTTGTTGAACGTAGTGTGTTAAACATGATGTATGCCCTAGAGGCCATTAGGGCAATATCTCTTTATTAGTTATAATGTACAAACAATTTCAAATTAATAATAATAATAATAATAATAATAATAATAATAATAATAATAATAATAATTAAGGCATCTTTTTTGCTTATTAGTGCTTTCTGTTTATCATTGTATCTTATTGGTATCATATATGTTTAATATGTATATGCGCATTGATGAGACAAAGTCCGTGATTATTTCATAGCGTAAAAGTGCATGGACATAATGGGAGCTATGTGGTGTGAGAACTGCACATATGTGTTACTATGAATAATTTAAACATCACTAGTCATAGTTTCATTAAGATTGAACATCAATGGAACGGACAGACTAGCATGTGTAGGATTACTCCTAAGATTAGATCCAAGCAGCTGATCTCACAAGCTGAAGGTGGTACCTTGAGTTAAGACATAATTGTATTCGGGTAATACATTAGAGATTGATATAAGACAAACACTTGGAAATTACGATATCCATGTGTTGGTGTCATGTCTTATTGTAGTAGTAGTAAATTATGGTGGGGTGTATAAGAAGGTTTCCACTGGGATAAAATACCATTATCCCTTAGATAATATTAAAACTCTTGGCTTAAGTATTCACCTCCTCGATCAGATCGAAGGGTTTTGATAGTTTTCCCAAGATGTTTCTCTACTTCAGTTTTGAATTCTTTAAATTTATCAAAACTTTTAGACTTGTACCTCATGAGGTGAAAAAATAACCATATCACGATTAATATTCGATAAGGTTATGAAGTAGATGAAACCCTCATGTGTCTTAACACTCATTGGACCACATACATCGAAATGTATTATTTCCAAAAACTAGTGGCACACTGACCCTTTGCTTTGAAAGGTTTCTTAGTCATCTTCCCTTTTAAACAAGGTTCACACACACCATAGGATTCCCATTCCATTGGGCCTAAGTCTCCACATTTGTGTAACTTAGTTAAGCTAGTCTCATTTATGTGACCTAGATGACAATGCCATAAGTATGAGAATTTAACATTATCTAATCTTGATTTCTTAACAATGTTCATATTTAGAATTTTAGTTTTAATATTTAAAATGTAAATGTCATCCACATATATTTCACAAGCATAAAGAATATTATCACGTTGAATTTGACATTTATCATTAGAAAATAAAATTTTAAATCTCTCTATTACTAAAAATGCAACAGAAATAATATTCTTACTGATAGCAGGAATATAATAGCAATTGTTCAAAATTAAAACTAGGCTACTAGGCAAATGAAGGCTATGTGTCCCTACAGCTATTACAGTAACCCATGCTCCATTTCCAACTCTTAGGTCCATTACTGTCATTGCAAGCCTCCTACTATTCCACAATCCATACACAGAAGTATAGATATGAGTACCACAACTAGTATCTAATACCCAAGTAAACTCATAGGGAACTGTAGAGAAACTCTCTATCATGAACATACCTAAAGTAGTTGCCTCACTTGGCTTCTTCTTCACTTGTTTAGAAATCTGAGCTTTTAAATCGCGTTTCATTTCGGCACTTTTCATGAGTCTTCTCTTGACCTTGAAAGCTCTAGACTTTCTTATCTTTCGATCCTCAGCAACAAGTTGATTCTCAAGTTTATTTCTAAACTATATATCATATTGTTCTAACAGGTCTACCATCTCAGGACAATTACAACAATCACTGATGCCATAGAAATCTATTTTGAAATTGTCATACCTTTGATATAAACCTTTCAATACAGTCTATTTTAAGGCTTATTGATCATAAGTAACTCCCATTTTCCTTAACTATTCAAAGTTATCATAAATAGTCACGGGAAACTCAACTACTGAGGTGTCAACCCCTAGACTTGCTGATAACATGAATGTTTTAGGTTCATCCATCATTACAAGCTGCACATCATAGACTCCAAGTCCATATTTTTGCAAATATCCCTGTACCTTGGAAAGAGTTGACCATGAAGTTCTTTGAGAAATCACAGTCCCTTTTTTGCTTCACGTACTTATCAATTTGATAAATAAATGGATCCTCTTCGGGGAGTTTGGGATATGGATTATCTAGTACATAATCTAGACCTAGGCTCTTTAGGAACCTTATCACACACTTGAACCACTCATGAAAGTTGTATCCTTTGTAAAACTTGTTGTCAATCAGATGTATTATATGTATTAGTGTTCTTTATTCAACCTAGAAGATAGAATTTATTTAGACATTAGTATATGCACATGCATTTAATATAAGTTCTTTAATTAAACACATAATTCCTACTATTTTCTCGATATTCAAATAGCTCCTTCTATTCAAATTCAGGAAATTTGGTCGAAGCAATTTTAGTTAATAGGTAGCATCCAGAGCCACTCATCATGACCCCCATTATTGCAAGTCAAGCCACAAAAGGATAACAATGGTTGGAATCCGTTCATTTGCATCTCTTACAATTACTAATCCATTTCAATTCTCTTTCTCGAGACGTGCACACCCAATTGTATGACTCTTCAAATGAGTCTCTAATTTGGCATTAGTTTAAATAATATGGACAACTAACCCATCTTGGTTAAGGCATTAAACCCATCTAATCTCATGACAAAACACATGTTAAGGGAAGGCATGTTGTACATGTTCTTACATCCGTTAATAAGGTTCGTACCATGACTTTTGATGGGAAGACAATCTACCGCCTTAATATTGTTGTAGGGATTTTATTGGTGCCACTAGTCTCACCCTAGTCTAGGTCTTATACGATGGACATGATTATGAAATAATAATTTCGGGCTATTAGGAATTATTAACTGTAAGGGAACATGCTCTAGACTGGTATATCATAATCATTCCATTATGCCAAGACACTAATAGCATGCAGAACAAACAAGGTCCATGTTTAATTTCTTGCACCTATATCTATATGTTTTAATTTAACAATTTAAACCAAGTTTGTAAAACCATATGCGGAATCTAATTCCCATACTAGAAATCGATTAAGTCATAAAAGTCCCTTGGGTACTCTTGAATCTAATACTGATGGTAATTTCCAGGTAGGAGAGTCCATGATAAGTGTATAGTTACACTTATTATCATTATTATTTTACTTATAAAATGATATGGTTTAAATTCATTTTATACTTCATATAAAAGATTTCATGTGGTTTATAGTGTTTTTGATACAAGTGCAGAAACTAGGTGAATCTTGGGAGTAAAATTATCTAAGATGGAATTCTATGTAAAAAGAGTGAAAAATGCGCAAAAATGTGCATGGAACACAAGGAATTGGCTTATTATCGAAGTTGTCAAAGATCGGTAAAGTTGCAAAGAAGAATCATGAAGAAAAACACATTTCACGATCGTGACACCCATTCACGGTCGTGACTTATCATTCTTCATAAACAAAAAGTTAAAAACCAATGTTCATGATTGTGACATGTATATCGCACTCATGATTTGTGACAGTTTTTTGGTCAACTCTTTTTAACTACCAACCACTGGATAAAAATGATCAACCACCATCAATTGCCAGCAACTATCAGACAAAAAGACACCTTTTGGAAGCAATCCAATCATTAAAAGGTGCCTATCCATTGAAGATGAGGATAAAACCTTGCATCTAATCACAATGAAGTGATGCAACTCTTTGCCAGTGGACATGACTCTTCATTTGGATAGACGCAACCCTTTGCACTCTATAAATAGGGTTCAAAACTAACCATTTTCATTGTGACATGGTTGATGCATATGAAGAATGCATGTATGCATAGATAGAGAGTGAAAATTGTATAGATTTCACTAGTTTAAAGTGTTAGTGAGAAAAATGTATAAGTGATTCAATTCTTGTTTCGATCACTAGATTTCTCCATATCTTTGAGCGATTATTGTATGAGTGTAATTGCAAAGCACTTATTAATAAAAGTTTCTATTCTTCAACATTAATTTATTCGATATTCACAAAGAATAGCATCCTAGCGAGGTTTTGTACGAGTTGAGACCGAATTCAAAGTAGACGCAAGAATTGCGGGAATTGACGACTCCCATTAAAGAGTGGATATGGTTTGATCAACTTTAGCTTTCACTTACATACCTTACTACTTTACTTTGTTTTTTACTTATAATTTCTATTTTGAAGTTTATGATATGTCTATGTATCATAACGAGTATTTCATCTTGCGTTATTTATATTAATAAAGTTATATGCTTTCGAGTTAACTTTAAGAGTGATTTTGAGCTTAACAAGATTGTGAATAACCACTGGATCTATGATTTGAATGCTATTTAGTAAGCCAACATTTTTAGAGTGGTAACTTGCTAAATATGGCTATGTGAGAGCGACCCGTACTAAGCATAGTATTATTGTTATCTAGGTTCTTATAAGTTTCATAATTCATTTACCCTAGATTTAAAAAATTCATTTCATGTGTTGCTTTGTGGTGAATTATTGAATATTTGGGCATCTAGAATTGAGTTTGTTGAAGTTATCTAGTGTTTAAAACAACATTGATTGTTTTGCATGTTTTTCTCAACTATACTTGTTCTTAGGCAATATCTATGTAGTTTACATTTTCTCTAATCTGTTCATGTATCTATCTATTCATCATTCTATCATCCAAACCCTACAATTTATCTTATTTCTTTTGTTCCGTAACTCTAGTTGGTCCTTAGAACCGAATTCCTTCTATGGGATCAATATCTTTTAAAACTACTTTACAACTATATACTTACAGTTATCATCATTTTTCTATTTGATAATCGGTACCGACAACACCTGTTCATAATTAGAACTTTTATATTATCAGTATAAAAGGGGGGAACAAGGTTTTTGGCACTGTTACCAAGTATAAGCCTTTCGAAACAAGTATAGCTAAGATCTTGAGAACAAGTTTTTGGCACCCTTACCGGGTGATAAGTGTATATTTACACTTATAATCATGATATTTTCAATCATTAAACATTATGGTTTATGTCATTTTATACTTCATATAAAAGATTTCATGTGGTATGTAGTTGTTTTTAATGCAAATGCAGGTACTAGGTAAATCTTGGAAGTAAAATGATTAAAGTTGGAAATCTATGCAAAAAGAGTGAAAAAGGAGTAAAAAGATGCATGGAAATTAAGGAATTGGCAAAGGATCGAATATGTCAAAGATCGGTAGAAATCACAAAGATGAAAAAGGCATGTCATGATCATGACACATATATCACGGTCGCAACTTGTTAACCTTCACAACAGAAAGTTGCCAACCAAGTATTCATGATCATGACATACATTCGCGATCGCGACCTTAATGGTTTTTGGTCAACTCTTCTCTTCTTTCAACCACCGAACAAGAATGACAACCGCCATCAACCACCATCAACTACCAAACACAAAGACACCTTTTGGAAGTCAACCAATCATGAAAAGGTACCTTTCCATTGTGGATGATGATAAATCTTTGCATCCAATCGTATCGAAGTGATGCAACTCTTCGCCAATGGACATGACTCTTCGTTTGGATAGACGCAACTCTTCAAACTCTATAAATAGGGTTCAACACTCAACAATTTCATGGTGTATGGTTATGGCGTGATTAGAAGTCATTGAATGATAGTGTGTGTGTGTGTGTGTGTGTGTGTATAGCTAGAGAGTGTAATATCTAGATTTCACTATGTTCAAAGTCTTAGCGGGAAAAATGTATAAGTGATTCGATTTCTATTTCGATCATTATATTTCTACACAAATTTGAGCATTTGTTGTCTGAGTGTAATTGCAAAGCATTTATTAATAAAAGTTTTCATTCTTCAACATTCTTTTACTCGAGATTCACAAAGAATAGCATCCTAGCGAAGGTTCTGTACGAGTCGAGATTGAATTCAAAGTAGACACAGGAATTACGGGAATTGACAACTCCCATTAAAGAGTGGATACAATTTGATCAACTTTAGCTTTCACTTGCATACCGTATAACTTTACTTTGTTTTTTTCTTATACTTTCTATTTCAAAGTTTATGATATGTCTATGTGTCATAATGAGTAATTAATTTTGCGTCATTTATATCAATCAAGTTATATTCTTTCGAGTTAACTTTAAGAGTTATGTCGGGGTTAACAAGATTGTAAATAATCAGTGGATCTGTGATTATAATGCTATTTAGTGAGCCAACATTTTTGGAGTGGTAACTTGCTAAATATGGCTATGTGAGGCATAGTAATGTAGTTATCCAGGTTCTTATAAGTGTCATAATTTGTTTAACCTAGATTTAGAAAAGTCTTCTAGTGTACCAAATATTCTTGATGATTTTGCATGTTTTTCTCTGTTAAACTTGTTTGAAGGAATATCTCTATATTTTACATCTTCTTTAGTCTGTTCATACACCTATCCATTCATCCTTCCATCATCCAAACCCCTCCAATATAGATTCCATATTTTGTTTTACCCCTTAACTCTAGTTGGTCTTTAAAACCGAATTCCTTCCTCGTGGGTTTGATACGTTTTAAAAATACATCAAAATTGTATACTTGTAGTGCTCACCATTTTTCTATTTTTATAAGCGATATTGACAACACCTTTTCATATTTGAACTTTTATCTTATCTGTAGAGAAATGGGGAACAAGGTGTTTAGATTCATCACCGAATATAAGCCCTCTAAATTAGTAAAGTCAAAACCTTACGATCATGTTTTTAGCGCCGTTGCCGGGGAAGGCAAGTGCTTTCTAAAGAATAAATAGTCGTATACGATCAATTAAATATAAAAAATATATAATTTTTATTATATGTGTCAAATTTGTTTTTATATTTAGAAACATTTATATTATATTACTATTAACATATTTTTCTTGCTTATTCATTGAGTTTTCTTTCTAGTGTGTGCATGCCAAGTACCCGTAGTTCGGGAGAAAGTTTGGCATCTTTCGAATCAGAAATATAACGATTTGGTAGGAGAAGGAAATGGAAAAATAAGAGACAAAGAAGAAGGATGGCTGACGATGATGAACGAGTTAAAGATCAACCTCAACCCAGACTCATGGATTATGTTATTACGACAATAAATGGTAACAATCAAGGAATTGCTAAACTGCCAATTAATGAAAATCAGTTTGAAATCAAACCAGCATTACTTCAAATGATTAGCAATAATGTGCAATACTATGGTCTACCCAATGAAAAACCAAATACTCACATTGCAAATTTTCTAGTAGTCTGTGATACTTTCAAAATGCCCAATGTCCCTAATGAAGCAGTTAAACTTCACTTATTCCCATTTACACTCTGTGATAAAGCAAAAGTTTGGTTGGATTCATTACCCCCAAATTCAATTACTACTTGGAACTAATTAGCCCAAGCCTTTCTAACTAAATATTTCCCTTTAGCCAAAATCGCAAGACTCATTAAAGAAATCACTTCCTTTACTCAGAAGGATAATGAATCCTTGTACGAAGCATGGGAACGTTATAAAGAACTTCAACGAGTTTGTCCTCATCATGGTTTACCCTAAAATGTGATTCTGCAAACTTACTACAGTGGAATAAATCATGCAACAAGAAGAGTGATTAATGCTATAGCTGCGAGATCTCTTATGAAGAAAACTAGTCAAGAAGCCTTTGATCTTTTGGAATATATGGTAAATAACAATAGTATATGGCCAGTGGAGAGAGCACAATATGTACTACAAATCCTACTCATTCGCATGCTGCATCTACATCTTCTAGTTCAGTTAAAAAAGTCAATGAATTAGATTCTATTTCTGTTATGCAAGCACAAATATCTGCTCTATCTAATAAGATAGATAATATGCATATAAATAAGAGTAACCCTTTGACATGTGAAAATTAGTGTCAAATCGGACACACTGCTTTTGAGTGTAACTTTAACCCATGTATAGGGGAGTAATTAAGTTATGTTCAAAGTCAAGGGAATTCTATGGTAATAATGGAAATAATTATAGGAGTTCTAATTGGAAGTATGGTGATAATCAACAAAAGAATTACCAAGGTAATGATAGAATAGGGAAATTAACAAGTAAAATAGATAAATTTTTGGAAGGAGTTTGTAATAAACAATCAGAGTCTGAGGAATGTTACAAAAAGTTAGAAAATAAGATGTATCAGATATTTAAAAATCAATCATCTTCCATTCATAATTTAGAGATACAAGTTGGTTAATTAGCAAATTTTATTCCATCTAGAGGAAAAGGTCATTTACCTAGTAACTCAGAAGGCAATCCTAAGGAAAATGTGCATGTTATAGCCCTTTGTAGTGGTAAATTACTAGACAAACCAAATCTTTCTGTTATACTTGCTAATTATGTTGTTGAAGTGCTGGATGATTATCCGAGTAAATTTGATGATAAGGCATGAGAGGATGAACAACCTAAATCTGGAAAGGTTAATCCCCCTCAACCACCATTTCCACATAGAATGAAGAAGAAAAATGAGGATAAGCAATTCATGGAATTCATCAACGAACTTACTGGTTTGGAAATCAATCTCTCATTCATTGAAGCCATTACTCAGATTCCTAACTACGATAAGTTTATTAAAGAACTTTTATCTCGTAAATGTAGTTTAGAAGGAATATCAAAAGTATCTTTAATTGAAGATTGTAGCAAAATAATAACTGTTGCAATGCCCACTAACCTTAAAGATCTAGGAAGTTTCATAATACCGTGTAAACTTGGAAACATTTCTTTTCCAAAATGTTTATGTGATCTTGGGGCTGGGATAAATCTTATGCCTTTATTGATCTTCAAAGAGTTGAAGCTTGATGATGATGTTAAAAGGACAAATATGGTCTTGCAATTGGCTGACCAATCTATTAAACGTCCTTATGGCATAATAGAAGATGTACTAGTTAAAGTGGATAAATTTGTTTTCTCAACAGACTTTGTTGTGCTAGATTTTGCATATGATGAAAAGTGTCCTATAATCTTAGGAAGACCTTTTATGCATATTGGCAAAGCATTGATAGATGTGTCAGAAGGTAAAA
>CATIWQ010040157.1:0-51482 GCA_949673415.1 Euphorbia schlechtendalii
ATATACTTTGTATGCAACACAGTGTCCATGTTGTTGACCTATATATTAATTTCAATATAGGATTTGCCACAACTGAATTAGATTAAAGTTGTCCGATTGTACTATAGATGACACTTGCTATTTTGGTCTCCTAGTAATGGACAACTATTTATAATTTATCTTTTTTATTAACAATGACGATGCTAGATACTACAATCGATCACCATGGATCAATGATCACAAAATCTAGGGATGCCATTATGACGGGGCCAATCCAAAAATCGTGAATCCGAATCGATGGATGTGGGGAAAAACATAAAATATTACTACAGTGGGCGGAGTTTAGGTAAAATTTTATTCCATGGAAAAAACTTGGATGAGTTTGGGTGGTACCATCCACGGACTGTTGGGTACCCTCGAAACAATCCCATATAAAAGCCATGTACATATAAGCTTTTAATTAAATTGCATATATAATTTATTTAAAAAGTCATCATTCAATCAATTGCTTGATAAAAAATGCTCCATCCATCTATTAAATATTATCGTTTCAACTTATTTTTTTTCCTAGTCCAGTAGTTTGTAATGATCAAGCCCAACTCATAAGATTGTCTGGTTATGACCACAAAAATGATGTGCAGAATATTATTATGCAGGGTGGAGTTCATGAATTGGAGGGGGTAAACGCCTAACAGTGCAAAGGAATCTTGCCATCATAACTGGACCAGAAACTATGTCATTTGCTCATTGAACAACAGAAAAACTAAATCGAAGAGCTAGAATCAAAATTGCATTCAGCCCAATCCAAACTCAATGGGAAGGAAGCTAAACTCCAAGCATTGAAAGATTATGTTGGGAGCCAGACTGAAGTCTCTCTATCAAATGAATCAAGCAAGTTTTTGAATATAAAAGATGTAGGCTTGAAAAAACTGTTGCACTTGCAACCTAATACTATGCTCGTATTACTTAAATTGTCATGCTCCCAGATGATATATGAAGCTAAGATACAAATAAAAGGTTGTTGCCTTCCGTGGACTAACAAGAACAATAACATGAGATCTGGAAATCAACGACCCATCAACATTGCATAACATGGTTATTCAATTTACTTAAATTATTTTAACATGCTCAAAACTTAGGTGTAAGATGTCTATATGTCAATGGAGGGTAAGAAAGTAATTTAATGCTAATGCATGCCTTGGATGCCATTAGGTATAACTGGTATAGCTAGGTAGATAGATCACCAAGTTCAATTTATGCTTCATTGCATGCAAATTGCTATCCTGTACCTCTCTACTTAACTATTCTTCTCATTGTAGGTGATAACAAGTTAGGCATTTTAAATGGCATTCGACATGCTTATCATCTTTCTTTTTATAAAATGTTTATCATCTTATATTTTAAAAGCTTAATGCATACTTTCCCTCCTATACTTGAAAACTTTTCGATTTTGCCACTCCAACTTCCATTTGCCTCCGCTACATCCCGAACTTGGCAACACCCAACAGCCCCCTCAAGTTTACATAAATGCGTAAAATTCAGTGTGTGACTAACACGTGTGATGATGTGGTTAAAATGCAATTAATCTGATATCGCATAAACGATAATTTGAATTGTGAAAAATCATTTTTCTTGTTGTTATATAAAAGTGAGTTGTTTTCCTTTTTTTATTTATAGATTTTCTTGACGGCCAAACAATTTTTTTGTTCATTGATTATGATTATGTTATAATTTGCTTTGATATTTGATGAAAATACAAAATTAATGACTTAGAATGAGTAATTAAGCAGTTCACGTGCCTAAATAAGGAAAGTTATGTACACACGTATTTCTGTCACCTTGAGGGGCTGTTGGGTACGTTTTTACCAAGTTCAAGATGCTAGTGGAGGCAAATGAAAATTGAGAACTGCAAAAATGAAAATGTACCAAGTTTAGGGAACAATTGAAAGTGAAGAGATTAGTGCCTTACTGTATGCTCATCTTAATTGATTAATTAATTTGAGTAGCTAAATACACTGTGCCATTAATTAGAAACCTTTACACTTAAGTCAATTTCAGATAGTTGTTGATTATAGATATGTATGAATGATCCAATTTATGAATTCCATTGTAAAAAATATCACATAATCTTTAAAGTTTAATCCATGTCATCAAACTTTTTTCAATTTCAATCTAACTTAAAAAAAGCTAGTAAAAATATATTACATGATGTTATAGGCATGGTTGTTAGATCAGGTTCGTCCTCTTGGGTTATAAATTGTTAATTGTGGAGAGGTCTTTTTGACTATGTAATTCATCAAACCCATTGGAAGCAATGGGGTTAACAAATCCAGGAAATACTTAGTATAGTCGGTGTTTTAAAAGGCGCTGGTCGGGCGGCTAGAACCTCTGGGAGCCTAAGCGGGGATTAATCGAGACCTAAGCGGGGACTAGGTGGATTAGTTTTTTAAAATATATAATATTTATTAATGAATTAAAATAATAAATTTAGCTAACGTATAAAACTTTTATATAATAATATTAAAAATTCATAATTCTAGGCTTTAGCGATAATTTTTTATGCTTTGGTGACATTTTCTAGGCGTTGGTAACATTTTTCCATGTCTTTGGCGACGTTTTTCTAAGTTTTGACGACACTTTCCGCCTTGACCGCCCGATTATATAAAATCGGGGTGGTGTTCCAAAAATCCCCGCCTAAGCGGCCACCTTGACCGCTTTTAAAACAGTGCATTTTAAAATGAAATAAATAATCTAGTCTGATTATCGTTCTTGAAAACATTGTCTGTTTTTAAAACGATTAACATATGATCAATACCGATTTCTATTTTAAGTGTAACATAATGTTAGAATCCATTTACTAAAATTTTAGAGATACCTCACGAACAGGATGCATTGGACCATGACAGAAAACATTTACCCAATCAGGGTAGCCCCTCTACGTGATGTGGCACGATTTCATTTGTTGATGCAAATGGTTTTAATCATGGTTGAGTTGAACGGTTTACTGTTAATAAGAGATTGGTTCAAAATTGGACATGGCGGGCTGTGTCTCCACAGTAACCAAATTGGACATTTATAAAAGAGTTGGAGTGGGACCTAAATTAAGTCAGCATCAGAAACTTTACATATACATTTTAGGAGTTGGTAAAGATAAAGTCAATTGACAATGCTAGTGTACTGCTTTTAAAAGTGGATTGGTTGAATAATGAAAGGAAAGGAAGGGAAGAGGTAGGTGCGAATTGCGACTGGACTGCATGTTTTCTTTTGTGCACTTGAATCTGTCAACAAACCACCAAATGCCTCACCAAACCTTTGGGAATCTATGTTTTATAGACAATTATACGGTTTTATTGTACGATTGAAAATGAATAATAGTCAATCAACACAATTTTTGACTTGTGTATTTAGTTTTGAAATCTTTTATTCCACCAACATATGCACCCATCAAACAAGTTAGGTCATGTTCTCTTCGATTACAATTCATATTAAGTTTAGCTCAGTTAAGTTCAGTTCAATTCAGTTCAGTTCAGTTCAATTAAGTTCAGTTTAGTTCAGTTCAGTTAAGTTCAGCTATGTGTAGTTATAAATTTACACTAAGTTCAGTTCAGTTCAGCTTTCAGAAATTGAAAAGAACAAGGTCTTAGTACCATTTTATTTATTAACTATCAAAATCACTGATTTAATTATTTATTTACTTGATATTGATTAAATCATGGGTAAATTTTAAACAAATGCATTGTGGTTTTGACCGTTTTACGGAAAGATCATTGTGAATTTTTTTGCAAAATGGTGCTTGTGATTTCAAAACTTAGCAAAAAGAAAATTCTCATTTTTAATTACGTCATTACAAAGGGTAATCTGATCCATTTTAAATTAAAATTTTACAACTTAGTTAATACAATTGTAATACACCTTAATGATAATTTTTGGAATTTTGAGAAGTGCAAATATTTTTTTAGTTCAAATGTGATTATAACTTTTAAAAAATCATAATAAATTGAAAAATCTCTGAAAATTACTCAAATTTTAATGTATAATTTTTAAATAATATGTTTAAATTATAGGAATGTTGAATTGATCAAAATATTTCTCTAACACTACTATTTTTAATTATATAATATTTTTTTATTCTTCTTTTGCTAATTTTTGAAATCACAATAATTTTTTTATAAATAAAAATTCCACAAGGACCTTTCGCTAAATGATCACTACATGTCATGTTTTTTAAAATTTACTCTTAAAACATTTATCAACATTAGCTAGAGTGACACATATTTGATAGAGTTGACATGTATACTCGTAGCATTTTAGACACATGTTTTTTAAAATGGTTTATTTATAGTAATGTGAATCTCACTTGTGGCTTGTGTCTTTGTTTTCTTCAATTACAATTCAATTAAGTTCAGTTATGTTCAGTTCAGTTAAGTTAACTTCAGTTAAATTCAATTTAGTTAAGTTAAGCTAAGTATAGTTATAAATTTACACTCAAATAAGTTAAGTTTAGTTAAATTCAGTTAAGTTTAGGTTCTGTTTCTTCAACTTCTGAAACCTGAACTGAACTTAACTGAACTTAATTTAACTTAACTGAATTTAGATGAACTTAACTGAACCGAACTTAACTGAACTGAACTTAATTGAACTTAATAATAAATATAGTAATTATTAAAATAATAGCACAACCCAGTAAATATAAAAATAAATAAATTATTAATAATCATTACAAATAATATTATTAATAACTACCAATATAAAATAATTAATAAAACAATTATAATATCATTAATAATAAAAATTGTTATAATACATAAATTCATTTAATTAAAATTTTGTTATTCAAATAATAATTATTGTTACAATTACACATGAACTAATTTTAATTATTATTATATATTGTAGTTTGGCTTCTACTTATCACTTATTATTGTATTGTAAGAACGTAATAGTTGTTTTAATTAATAAATATTTTTATTTTATTATCCCATATCACATTTTCTAATTAATTAATACTATGATTATAAATAAATATATTATTATATTATAATTACATTAATACTATTATTATATCAATAACACTAGTAATTATCACTATTTAAAAATTATTTTTACTATATTTATAATCAATATTAACTCATTAAATAATAATTATTTTTCTATATTAATATTTTTATCATTGTTCTTCTTTTTATTATTATTACTATTAATTTTTATTAAAGATTAATTAGAATAATCATTATTAAAATTAAAATTTATGGATCTGAATTGAACTTAATAGATCTTAACTGAATTGAACTTAACTGAAATAAACCAAATTGAATGTAAAAAGAAGAGGGCCTTAGTTCAATTCGACTTTCAGAAGTTGAAGAGAATAACTTATAAAACATAGACAATTACTAAAAAAACACTTTCGAATTTTATAAAATGCTTATATTGCAATATATTAGTTTTTATGTTATTAAATGTCCCGCTCCCTGAAGACATATCATTTAATTTTGGTAATATTTTAGTTGAATATTAAAAGATTCCCTAAATTTGATAATTTTCATGATGTATTATTCAAACATGCCATATTTCCAAGTAATTTTTTCAAATTATAATTTTAAAGAATCCTTCAATTGCGCGATTTTGTTTCTAAAAACCCAGCCCATCATTGCCAACCTATTTTTTTTATTCTTTATTTGTTAAAAATTATGATGATCAAAGCACTCAAATTAAATTATATAGTATGTAATTAAGGTCTTGTTCTCTTCACCTTCAATTTGGTTCAGTTTAGTTCAGTTAAAGTCTATTAAGTTCAGTTTAGATCCATACATTTTAATTTTAATAATGATTATTCTAATTAATCTTTAATAAAAATTAATAATAATAATAATAAAAAGAAGAACAATGATAAAAAATTATTAATGTAGAAAAATAATTATTATTTAATGTAGTTAATATTGATTATAAATATAGTCTAAATAATTTTTAAACAGTAATAATTACTAGTGCTAGTGATATAATAATAGTATTAATATAATTATAATATAATAATATTTTTATTTATAATCATGGTATTAATAAATTAGAAAATGTGATATGTGATAAGAAACTAAAAATATTTATTAATTAAAATAACTATTACATTTTTGTAATCCAATAATAAGTGATAATTTGAATCCAAACTACAATATATTATAATAATTATTATCAGTTCATGTGTAATTGTAATAATAATTATTATTTGAATAACAAAATTTTAATTAAATAAATTTACGTATTATAATAATTTTTATTATTAATGGTATTAAAATTGTTTTATTAATTATTTTATATAGATAGTTATTAATAATATTATTTGTAATGATTATTAATAATTTATTTATTGGGTTTTACTATTATTTTAATAATTAATATATTTATTATTACGTTCAGATTCATTAAGTTCAGTTCAGGTCCATTAAGTTAAGTTAAGTTAAATTAAGTTTAATTAATTTCAGTTCAATACAGTTCAATTAAGTTCAATTCAATTTAGGTTTCAGAAATTGATGAGAACACGGCTTAATTAATTGTGCTGAAAATAAATTTTAATTAATTAATAATTATTGCCCCACATCGTTCATGTTTGATTTTGATTCCATCTTCATCGTTGATTTGCCTTCACGATCTCTACGTGCACCACATTGTTTTGCACACCTATGTATAGACTTACCAAATGTTAACACATTCCTTATACTTGCATATCTATTGACTAATCTTACATATAAATACACAGTGCTTTTAAAAAACGTTAGGCGACAGTCGGCCGGCCGAAGGTTAATCGGGGCCTATGCGGGGATTAATCGAGGCCTAGGCGAATTTAGACGCTAATCGGCAAGGTTTAGGCGTCAGGCGTAGTCAAGCGACGTCCCTCAAAATAGCGATTATAAACCCGACAGTAACTAAATAGCGATTATAAATTAAGGTCTTGTTCTCTTCACTATCCCTAATCTAAACCTGATGGTAACTAATTAGAACATGAAAGTCAATCTCTGTTGAGGCGTAACAGAAAACATTATCATTTGGAATCCTCCTCTTCCTCTTCAGACAAGCTTTGGTTGGAAGAATCCATGTAGCTAATATCTAAAGAATTTTTTCAATTCTAACCGGATAAAAAGAGACCATAAGTAAACCCTAAACAAACGAAAACTTTAGTAAAATGATATCCAATTTCTTTTTTTTAATTCAATTCTAATGAAATCAATCTGTATACCCAATTACAAAAATATAAACAAAATAAAAGAGATAAATAACAATGAAAAAAGATTAACCATTGGTTTAGATATTCCAGTTAAATGTTTTATTGGTGAACAGTGTAATTTTAGGGATGTTACTCATTTGTAAAAGTGTTTTTGAGCCTATCACTCTTCTTTTATATACAAAAACTTAAAAAAATAAACTGAACATGTCGACATATAAATAGCATTTTGAATCTATTAGCTTTTCAATCTTTAAATTTTTAAAAACTACTATCCCTTTGGGGACATCCGATAAGATTTTATAAACTACTTAAAAATTGATCAATTATTAGTTAAAAAATGTTTATAAACTATTTCTGGTATAGATGACAACAAAAACCCATTTCTTGAAATGTAGGTAGATTTTACGGGGATTTCATATTTGACAATTGGGGTGTTTCTCAAAATTTTTGCTTTTCAATTTATTGGATTTAAACCACTTCAAACTTATAAAGTGTTTAAAGATAAGAGTAAAGTGTCTTAAAACCACAAAAACCAAAAAGCTTCTAGTTTTTAGATTATAAACCCCTTTTAAGTTAAAATAAAAACTTTAATGAGGTGTTTATAAACTAAAAATAATTTATAAACTTGTTTGACCAATTTTTAATTTCTGAGCCCCCAAAGTCATCTCTTACAATTATTGGGTCAGTATAGTTGTTACTATTAAATCAGTATCAAATGAAGTAACGATGGTAATTAACAAAATATATTTATTGGTAACAAAAAATGAGGCCAATGGCCGAGGTTGGGGCTAGCATGTACAGCAGAAACACCCTCTCCTTGCTGACCGCCCTCTCCGATACCAATGAGTTTCTGCGACTCAATTGCTCTGATTGGAGAGTATGCAATTACAAATACTGATGCAAAGATTTGCAGAGGTTCCTTCCCTTTCAGTTTTTTAGAGTCCAAAACATCGGCTTACTTTTTGTTATTTTACATTTTCTTGGAAGAAGTTGATGGGTTATGAATGTTCGCTCTACGTCAAAAGGTGTTTCAGGGATTCGTTAAGGGATGGAAAGCTTTCACTGATGTTTGCTAGGTGCTTGCCTTTTAAATGCTATCAAGGATGACGCCTAATTTTTACGGTGACCTTAAAAGCCATGACAGGGTTGTTCTGTGGCTCTTGAAGTGTTTAATATCTTCAATTACATGCATTATTGCTTATATTCAGTTCCAATTTAGGTTTCGTTACCATTCTCCACTTGGCGTGTGACAACTGGCTAACTGCCGAAAGGCATATGTCCTCTATGTCTGATGAAGAAGAGCACAATCTTTTGCTCTCCGCTGTTGTTCCTCATCAGATTTTTTGGCCCAGGGAATTCAGTTGTTTATTTGTCCATGGTGTGCATACGTGTCACGCTCAACTGTATACAATATTTGGTAGTATTGCAGGTCCCAATCATGAACATTTAGGATCAAGAGAGGGTTCAAATAGGAAATCTTTGGGATGACATTCAATTTGGTATTGCATTTCTTTCTTTAGGAATTTAATTATGTTAATCTTTGATGAATATTGCTAATGCCAGGTCAAGCACTCTCAATGATCCCCATCATAACGTTCTATGTGTGGTTGCTGTCCATACTAGGTTTGTTTTATTCCTTCTACTCTTTTTGATAGTGCAACTCGGGAGCTTTATCTTTTATTCTTCTATCTGCCATTAATTTGATTTTTGCTAACGCCCTTTGCTACTACCTGTGTTTCTTTAGTTTTAAAACAAAATTATAAACTCTTCAATCTGTGGGTTAGAATGCTTTTTTATTGCTATACTTCTATTTTAGTTTAATTGAAAAGCTCTGTTTTCCTTATGAAACCATACTATTTTGTAGTTGGAAGTTCATTTTATTGGTTAAAGGACGTTGACAAAACAAAAGAACAATAACTTTTATTTTTATCTGACTTGATGGCTTTTATGCCCAAAATTTTTTCTGGTGCCTTAACAAATCCTATAAAGTAAAACAAGGGTAAAAAATTATTAGAAAATCTAGTGTAGTATCTAAATTCTAAAGTGATTATATTCAATAAATTCATGTAAAAGATTATAAAGTACAACAATGGTAAAAAATGATAAGAAAATCTGGCGTCTGAAATCGTCGTCATTATAAATTCTAGTGTTTGAGTTGACCGAATGGGGAAAAAATTGTTAGTCACTAAATAATCAATTCCAATTTACCAAACACGGAAGACATTTGGGTTACAGAAGAGTACACACAAGTGTTTAAGTCCGTTTTAATTTTTTCTCATCCATCAAATAATATTCACCCTTGATAACTAGCATTGTACAGTAGGATTCTATGTGCATAACTGCCCATCTTTGGTTTGCCTTAGCTTGTTCCCACACCGATTTACACGCATGTTGATAACTTTTTAGAAGTTAATGTTAACCATCGAAATTTCAAATACTCACATACCTTCCCTAATGGTTGTGTTCTAAAGGGAAATCACATTCTGCGGGATAAGCCTTCTAGTTGACTGACAAACTTTTATGGTACTTTTTTTTTTTTTTTTGTCTTTTGAAGCGATCCACCGGTATCTCATTGAGTTCAACCTTGTTCTGTTATCAGGATTGCTATTTAATTTTCCGCTTCCTCTTAAGAATAGTAATGATTATCTAGTGATTTATACCTTTGGCCATCCAAATTCGCGCACTTCGTAAACTAAGGGGCAACTGATAGAGTTTATTGCTTTTAAAAGCTAGTTAGGAGCATGGTCCTCTTCCTTAGTCTTCAATTGAGTTGAGTATTTTAGCACCTTGTTAGAGAACAACAAATGTGGTTTGAATGATTATAGACAATCAGCCATGATTGTAGGAGTAATTATAGGAATTAGTCTTTATTTCTTTCCTATTCTACTATCTAGCTTTTGTATAAATATAGGTAGAATATTATCACAATGTAGTAACACACCTCATCAAATTTCCTTTTAGCTATCTCATTGGATGATAATGAATGGGTATGGAATATTACCAGAGAAAACAATAACAAGAACTTGTATTACTGAATAATAATCACAATAGAAGAGATTAGAAGAACCAAAACTATAACTAGACATCAACAGTAGACAAAATCCCAGAGCTAGGCTCCTCACAGACAGGGCTATGCCCCTTTCTCAAGCTTGAAGCTTTAAAACCCTAAATACAAACTTTCTTCTACCTTACCTAAACTCTTTGTTGACCCCTAAAACCCTAAACTTATGCCACATAGTTTAATTACTATCCTACCCTATACTTTAACAATATCTCTAACAGTGGAGATAATTAAAAGCTTTTTAAAGAATATCGTCCCAAAGGATATGTTCTCCTCATTCCTACTCTGGTAGCTGAACTCAAAGTCTTTGGAAATCTTCTCACTTGCTACTAGTTCTTTTCCATAATGTGGAACGTGAGTCACGCTGAATGCAAGTGACAAGAACTGCAAACAAATAGGCTAACAAATAAGCAAAACATAAAGCTAGGCACAAATTGGTTTGCTCAATCATAGACATATCGGTGTTTAATTACTGTTGCTTAGATACAACTTTCCTCAATCAACCACGACATGGACTCATAACTACATTTTTCTCCATATTGAAATTACTCGCAATTCCACTCACTGGCTATTAGTCAATTTCAATTGTAATTCGTGAGCATCACCGAAGGTTGAAGTTATGCCAAGAATTATTTTCTACACTCCATGTCAACTAATTGAGCTTCCAACGTACATGAATAGGAACCCATTGTCAACTTTACCCCATAGCATTTTGCTTGTATCTGAACCGTTTAGCCATCCTCTAATTTAATGTTCTATCTTAAATGCGTCACACTTGTGAACCTTTATATTTTTTTTTCTTATCATCTTTTCATTTTAATAGTGTATTCTATAGCCTAAAGGTAGACAGCGAATATTTGACCATTGCTGTTAAATTATGGTGGCGGAATTATGCAATTTTGTATTTTAATACATGGATCATAGATGCATACTAAATTAGATAATCTTAAGGAGGTTGGTACTTGGTTTGCTTGGTATCCGTTGAGGTTTTTCAATTTTCTATTCACCATTACCCACAATTAGACCCCTTTTCATTGGGCTGTGCCCGTCAGACTTCATTCTAGAAATATTTGTCCAAAACAAGCCCACATAAAATAGTTGTGGGCTCGGGCCTAGCCTGGGTTGGACTTTAAACATGCCTAATCCCATCCATTGATGTTGATTACATTTTTAATAAATAAACTAAAAGAAAAATAATTAAAAAATTGTAATGGTACAGTGTAACACCACCAAATACATACTATCTAAATCAATTCTGTAAACACATGTACAATAAATTTAGTAACAATTTTATATGAATTATCAAATTAAAATAAAATCACTGTGTTGGCGGACTCAATTGTGCATTGTTTACGTCTAAAATTCCAAGACCAAAAGATTAGCTAGTCTTACTATAGTTAACAATTTAACATCTATGTTGCCCTACCAAGTTGTTGAATCTTTATTTCGTCAACTGAAAGTTTTTCTTATCAATTCTACTTCATAATTGCATCCTGCTGTCACCATGGCTTTGTGACCGTTTCACAGCTTTAACTGTTGCAGTGTTTTTCTCGAATTAGCAGTCTTTATAAAGTTAATCATGGAATTTGTTCTTTGTGTCCTTCACATTCTTTTATGTCTTCCCAGCACATTCGTTTCAGTGAACCTTATGTCCATTGATTAATATACATCTGCATCTTTATCTTCTATTTGGTGTAGGTGGACAGTAATAATTTTCCAAGTATACCCATCCGACTACTTTGAGACATTTCGGAAGCTCGTAAAAATTGATTAGATTATACTGTTTCAGATTTTCACAGGGTTGATTTAGTATCTTGCCAATGAAAAATTAATACTTTATTTTCATTATATTTTTGTTTTCATTTGATTTGGTTTAGTTATCATGTTATGGTCCTTTGAATGTTATTTAATCAATATATTTGTTGATTTTTGGTAAACATAAATGAAAAGGGTGAAAGAATTAAACTTCAGTAAATCTGAGTGTATGTTTGAAGTTGGATTTTTGTGTTGCAGGCGCTAAAGAGAGTTGTAGAAAAATTATTACGAGTTGAAATTTAATTTAAAAGAAATGTCGGCAGCTGAGTCATGTAGAGATGCGGTATCATAGCAAGTGGGCTGGGTGGTGATATGAAAAGAGTCATTCAGTAATATTCCAGAGAAGGAATCTTTCTGTCCTAATCGATACTTTTACTTGTGAGTTGTCCACTATTTATTAGGAATATATAAAAATTTCTTACTTTGAATTATGATGTATCCTTTAGCTGTATACTTGTATGCAATACAAGTTTTGTTGACTTCGATGATGCCCAACAATGCTTTATAATTTCGGCAAGTTTAAATTTCGTTGCGTTATGTCAAGTTTGTGCTCCCTGATACAGGATCCAAAATGGTGAATCAAGATTGCATAAGCAATGCTGTCACACAATGGGGATGGGTTCGTATGCTATAAAATTTGGGTATGATATTGGTTGTTGGTATACTTGAGCGAGAATGTGTATATTCAAGCCAACAAACATAAGAGAAAGCGATCATTAACCATTAGCATTTTATTTCCAGCGTATTAAAAACTGATGTCTTCCACTGATGAAAACCATCTTAGTCATGGCTTCATATTCTGTGTGTTCCATTTCTTTGTTGAGAAAATTCCATGCTACCAACAAAAAAGATGTCAAATGAATATGTACATCAGGGAAACAATCAATGGTGCAGTTAATTATGCAGGAAACAAAAGAGGTGCATTACTATTTAAATTTATCTATCTTTTTTTAAATAATTGAATATGACATATACAAGTGAACATAATGTTATTAATAGGGGTAGCGGGCAGAGAGGGAAATGGTATACTTTTGGTTTGTCTGGTTGTGCAGCAGAGATAGATAAAAAAGATGCAATCTTTTTTACTAGGCAAATGGTATGTATTGTTAATACTTTCTAAAAGCTCATTGGATATACCCAAAACCACCAGGCCACCACCCCAATGCCTCCTTTCAATATTCCCTAGGTCTCCTCTCTTTCTTGCTGTGAATATACCAACTTGTTCTACTAAGGTTTTATGTTCTGTCTGCAGAATTTATTAAATGTTCAGCTCATGAAATGCAGTCTTCACGCGTATAGGGTCTCAATAGTTTACCACTAAAACCATTTTTGTATTCCCTCATTATTATGTTCTACTCTGTCCAGGGGTTAACAAAAATCCTGCCAAGTTAGGCTTGAAGTTTATGTTGGAAAATCGGGGATATCTTGCATAATCTGAAGCTGTGAAAATCACTGTCACATTGAAATTAATTTGGTCGATTCACCAAACTTTCAATCGGATAAAATCAGAAATTATGTTAAGAGCTAGAATTTGATATTTGTTGTGAATTAAAGCAACTGAATTTTTCTGTCTCAATGTTTTCCTTCTATCTTTCTTGGTTACGAGTGGCATCGTATAAAGTCCCATTTCTTTTGGTTTTTGGACATTTTCCCATCCATAAGCTAGGCTAAGAAGACAGATTTTATGTTGGTATTTTAGTTGACCAATGCGATCATAATATTTCATCGAATAAGTCAAGAGAATGCGGAGTGCATGCTTGTTCGATTTCTATTACGATACTAAACTTACGAGGGTTCGAGAACGACTTTTTGCGACGCTTCTGTTTAGAACCGTTGCGACCGCTTGAATGGACACGACTTTTTGCAATGCTTTTCTTTGAACGGTTGCGATTGCTCGTTGCATGCTAATAAATACTTGACATTGGTAACGATTTCAAATGTCGTTTTTTATTACATTTTCTGAAATCTGGTTCATTCTATTTCACAACAAAAATTCATTCTAAGTTCTTGAGTTTTACTTTGATTTTATCCGATTGAAAAAGTTGGGAGAACCACCAAATTAGTTTCAATCTGAAAGTGTTATCACGACTTTAAAGATTATCCAAATCATTTTCAGCGATCCCCAACGGTAACCTGTTTTGCCATTAGGTTTTCCATTGCGTTACTTTGCTACAAGTCTTTAACTCAAACATTTTTAAGAACAATATAAAGTTCCGAAGAAAAGAGAGGGAGACAAATGGGTGGGGATAGGCAACATATAATTTATTTCATTTGAGTGTATGGTTAGAGCAGTATGGCTGTATGATGTACTTAAACTGATATGGAGACAGACACAGAAATTGATAAAGGAGTCATCAAGTAAAGATCAACGAAGGAAACTCTGCGATTCAAACTTTCAAAGTTTCATAAAATATCCGTTGACATTTTTCATTTATTTTTTCTTTCATTTTCTCTTCTCTTCTTTTTATTTTTGTTTTACTTTTTTTATCATTGGGTTTAGTTTCCACTATGTATCGGACCACCATTGCACTTTGCACAAATACACATAACAGCATCAACTTAGTTTCCTTTTTTACTCACGCTTATAATTGGTTTTAGTTCCTATCTTCAGAAAAAGGCTACATTTCCTTCTTGTTTTTCATATATTGTTTCTCTCTTTTTCTTCGCAAAGTAGTGGGGGAAAAGAAATTCTTGGAAACTGCTAATGCCTCCCTTTTTTCCAGTAAGAATATTCAATTTTAAAGAGAGGAGAAGAAATATATACAAATTTACGGTGAGCCAATATTTTGCCTATGGTAACTGCATGTCCAAACCATAATTTACAGGAAACTTTCATATATAACTTAAAAAATTACCCAACAAAAATAGTATTGTTTTATCTAATGAGTATTTTATGATATAAACAATGTGTGATTCTAACACGTATCTTCACACCCTAATCATATAGTGTGAATTGACATCGAGTATCCTATCATCGAGGTTGACAATGAAATCACCATGCCGAGATAAAAATGGGACAGTGACATCATCCCAAAATACCTTTTCTCATAAAATTAATTCAAGAATAAAATTTTTCATCGCATTTTAACAATTCAAATGTTTATTTTACTTATGATGAATTTTAGTTCTTAAATTGTTCAATGAGTAATGTTTTTTAATACATTAAAAGTAGGTTAATGAATGACACTATTTATAAGTGATCTAATGTAATTTCCCTTAATTGTGTATGATTAGTTAATATGAATCAAGATAAAATTAAACAATGAGCCTCACCTCAATTGAGAAAACAAAAAGGCAACAAATGCTTATGATTAGGAGCAGGCTAATCAAGGATCTGAAAATTGAATTAATTAAGATGAAAAACATAATACATTATATTAATGAAGCAGAAATATGAAAGTGATATGACAAAAAAAAAAAAGACAAGTGCCTGTAATTTTACCCCTCCCTCCCTACATTTGAAGTCACGAGTCGTTTTCGTAATGAGAGGGGTGTTTATGTCATTTCAACCAGTTTTGACGAAAATTCAGCAGTCGCCCCAGTTTTGACTGAATCCAAAACCTAGGGGTCTCTCACTGAACTGCTGCAACCCTACACCCCCTGCGTACGTTAGCAGTTCCCTCACGTTGATGCTGACATGAATACCACCATTTCCATTGTCGCCACGATGATCATGGGTCAAACCCAGAAAGTCTCTGGTCAAACGGTCACTGGCGAGACTATCCGGGTAATTTCCGCCCTGGTGATAGTGGTGAGAGATGTCAGAAGGCTGAGTCAGCGTTCCCAAGTCCAGCTGGCTCATTTGACTCTGACAAACAACAGACTGAGTTGTTGCACCCACACTTGCAGCCTTTTGAAGCAGTGCAGTGGCTGACCGGAGGCAGGATGACGATGCTGACGTGGTACCACTGGGTAGAGCTTGGAAGCCTGGTGCTGATGATGATGTAATGTGAGTTGGGTGCAAGAGGGGATTAATGGGAAGCTGGAAATGTGGGTTTTGTTGATTCTTATTATTATTGCTAGGGTTTTGTTGTGGGTTCCAGGGATCAAGTGTAATTTGATTATGAAAGAGATCGGATGATTGAGATTGTGGGTTGTGATGAAGAAGAGTGCTTTGAGCCGTTGGATTTGAGGAAACCAGTCGATGAGCTGAAACTCTTGCACATTCTTCTGCCAATGCATCACAGAATGCTCTGTGAGTTATGAAGCTATCTTTTCTGCATCAAATATTTAATTTAGCATTAACATTTAATTGTCGTATTATATATTGTTTCTGTATATGAATGGAACACAATTACATCCAATTGGAAGTTTTTGTTGAACCCATTAGGTTTTCTTTTCACTCAAACTAATCAACTTGATTTATATAATTTATATTATTTAATATTTATTCATATGATAAATAATAGTATTGGTTAAGCTCAATTTTTCAGTTTTATTAACTTGCAACTAAACTAAACAGAAAAGGAAAAGGGGAAAGCACAGTACTCAAACACTTGCTAGGTATGGTAATGCATGCGAGATAGGATTAAATCATAATTACCATAAAAGCTAAAAAAAAAAAAGAAAAATTGAAGTATCTTTTTTGGTCAAAATGAAGTAAAAGAGCAAATATGCAACACAGGTAGCCAATCAATTGATATCTATAAATGCATGGGAAAATATAGGACAAAATTGTCAAGAAATGAGCAACTCTCTTTTTAAAAACCAGGTCATGCATTTAAAACAAAGATATGCAAAAATTTAAACAGTATATGAGAATCACAATCATATAATTTTTTTTTTTTTGCAGATTTTATCAGCTTTCATCATTATGATGAAAGGTCAGAGCTCTCAGTATCTCAGCAAAACTAAATAATAATATGCCCCATGGGCAAATATATTAGATAAATATTAATTCACGGATTTCCTCAATCAATATGGACCAAAAAAGTATAGTTTTTTTCCTAGACAACCAGAAATTTTCATTATTTTTACGGATACAGAAGTACAGAAATAATAGCTTTAATTGATATTAATATTATCGTTATGGGGAGAACTAGAAGAGATAATGAATCATATGATTCAAATGGATTAATTCCACAAAATAAAAACCACAAATTATATAATGCAAAAGATCAGAAAATGTTCAATTATGGAGGACAAATATGTTCTTGGATTAAAGACAAATATTACAAAATAAACACTATATATCTTGATTGTTCCTTTTTTATCTTGAGAAAATATTTCCTTTTGTTGGCTTCAAATTCAATAACATTGGCATGTTCAGGTTTTCAGAGATCTTTCAGTTTTCTCTTTACAATGTCATAACTCATAAGTAACAAAAGACTTGTATGGCGTCCTATTGTATACATGTAACCTAACGATTATAAATACTTGAATCTTCAAAACAAAATGTGCTGTTCATTGTACAAAACAAAGAAAGAAAATAATACCTGGAGAAAAGGGTTCCACAGTCACATGTATACTCTCTAGTTCCACAAGTTTTAGAGTGAGCTTTCCAATCAGAATGAACAGCATAGATTTTAGAGCATTTTTCACACTTCCATTTCTTCTCTCCATGTTTTCTGGAGTAATGTTTTTTGATGCCTGTAAGATCCCCTAATGCTCTGGAAGGATCATGATGAACACATGTTGGTTCAGGGCATACATAGGCTCTTTTCTTTGTCTGATCTTTGCTGTTCCTTTGCTTCAGTTTCCATGGCAGATTATGCCCTCTTCTGTGTAGTTGCAGATTCTGATCTCTTTGAAACCCTTTGTCGCATATCTCACACACAAATCTATTTGTAGCTAGTAGTGTTCTTGGTGATAAAGCTATCACTTCTGCATCTGGGTCTGCAATTAATCATCATATTATTGGTCTGTGCTTTAAGAATTAAAACGAGTATATGTGTTTAATTACCTGGATTTCCTGGTAGGCTTCTCTTCTTCTTGTTCTTGTGTTGTTGTCGTTTAGGAGAAGCATGAATTGGATTGAAGCAAGAAAGATCTTGAATTCTATTGCCTGAAGAGACAGTGCTACTAACGTCTTCGGACAAAGAAGGAAACATAACTACAGGTTAGATTTTGCAGGAAAGAATAATTAGGAGTGTTGTCTTAAATTGAATTTGTCTTCAAGGAAGAAGAAGAGAGAGAGAAGACAGGTTAGGTTTGCAGAAGAAGGGGAGATGAGAGAAACAGAAAGGCATCACTCATTGAGTAGCAAAATCAACATCTCGTGAAGAGAATAAAAACAAAACTAGAACACTGGTGATGGTTTTATTCTCTTTCTCTGTGTCGCTATCGATCTCTGCAACTTATAATTCAGATATCTTTCTCTAACTCTGATATCTAACTTACAAAATCAACACTATCAGACTGTAATTGATAAACCTCTTGGCTACCCTATTACTATTTCATTTTCTGTCTTTTTTGCAACCCTAGCTAGCTAGCTACATGAATATAGGAAGAATACGGAAATTTAATTATTTATTCTAGGCTTAATGCATCTGGACCCCTCTAAACTTGTTCAAGAAGGGTTGTTGTCACCCTGAATTTTGAAATGTGATAGATAGCCCCCTAAACTTGTCTAAAACGCGTTACTTTACCCCCTCGTAAAAATATCGGTTTCAAGAACAAGAAGATGAAAATGACGGGCCAAGAATCGATACAATATTATGATTAATTAAAGAAAATATTTAGAATAAAGATGAAGTTTTGAAGAAGACGAAGAACATATATTAGGGATTTTGAATGGTAAGAATTAAAATGTTAAGAATTTTTTTTATTCATTTTCTATTCCATCAATATACTTCACGCGTGTGTATTTTGATGGTCATCCACGTAGCAAGCCAGGTCAGCGCAAGGAGCTAAAGTGACGTATTTTAGACAAGTACAGGGGACTATCTATCACATTTCAAAGTTTAGGATGACAACAACCCTTTTTGAATAAGTTTAGGGGAGTGTAGATGCATTAAGCCTTTATTCTAGATATCTAGTATTTATGAGTGATGATGATAGTGGAAGACCAAGAATAGGGGTGGCTAATTGTTTGGCCAAATGCATCACAAGACCCTTTTGGAGTTGGCTTAGAAAATCAGATACCATCCTCAACTTTTAAAAGGACCAGTTACCCCCCTCAACTTGGTAAAAAGGACCAGTTACCCCCCTTAACTTGGCAAAAATGTACCAGTTTGCCCCTTCAATGCCACGTGTTAACTTCTGGTTAAAGAGATAAAAATCAGAAAATTGACATCTTTGAAAAGTCAAACCAACCAGATTCTGATACGTGGCATTGAAGGGGCTAACTGGTGCATTTTTTCCAAGTTAAGGGGGGGTAACTGGTCCTTTTCGCCAAGTTGAGGGGAGTAACTGGTCCTTTTGAAAGTTGAGGGTGGTATCGAGTATTCTAAGCCAACTTCAGGGGGGTCTTGATGTATTAGGCCTAATTGTTTTTATTTTAAAAATAAACATGCAACAACATCTCTCTTAAACGTGTTCAGTGAATCGAATGATAATTTAAAGTTGTAAAAGGTTCAGATATCCCTTTAAACCAGCAATTTCGAAGTTAACCTCTTCACCATCACGTGTTAGAATCTGGGTTGTTTGACTTTTCAAATATGTCATTTTCATTATTTTTCTCTCTCAAATCAGAAGTTGACACATGGCATTGAAGTGGTAAACTGTTGCATTTTTGTCAAGTTAAGGATGTAACAGGATATTTTGAAGTTGATGGTGACATCCGGTTTTCTAAGCCAATTTTAAGGGTATTAATGTCTTTCACCTTCAAAAATAAATGAAAGATACAAGTTTTTTTATTCAATTCTTATCATTTTTAAAAAAATTAGACTTGTGAATTGAGATTTTGATTCAATGAATAAGATTAGAGTTCCAATCTTTAGATATTTTAAAGTTATAGGTTCGAGTCATATCCAAGTGTGTTATAAATTTCTTTTTCCCAAGTCTAATTAAGTTTTTCTAAAATATTAGGCCTACTTAATTGATAAAAATATATGAAAAATGAGAAGATGCTATTTTATTTGAACTTTTTTGAGCAACTTCCTTGACATGTCTTTTTTAGGTTTTCTTCTCATTTTAAGTGCATAATGTAGTGCTTAAAGGGCAAAATCAAAACATCTTTAATATTAACACATTATTGCACAATACTTTTACGGCAAAAAAATCCTCTGTCCCCAACTATGTCCCCAACCCTGTCCCCTCCAATCAGATAATACCACGTGTCAACATTTATTATATTTTAATTAAAAAAGTAAGAGAGAGAAATTAATAATTATTAAAATATAATAAAAGTTGACACGTGACATTATCTGATTGAAGGGACAGGCTTGAGGATAGGGTTTGGGGACAGAAGATTTTTTTCCACTTTTACCAAGTGGACAAACTCGAAAATTCGAAATAAACTTTTAGTTTTATCTTTTCTTTGGATAATGAAAATGATAACAGCATTCAAATGTGTATTGATGTTGATTCTTTTGGTCATGTGACGATAACGCTTTCTCTGTCTTTTTCTTTTGTTGCTGTTATAAAACACCCAAACCATAAAAGGACCTTGATTTGAATGGTTTGATAACTATAATAAAAAGGAATGGCATATGCATAAATTTCAATCACCATTACGTTGAATACCATGAGCTTTAAAGCCATGTCGATGCCAAAATAAGTAGAGAGAGATTTTTTTCTTAGCCTTTCTTCTTAATTTATTACCCCGCTACTAACACCATTCATTTTTCAATTGACTTTTTTCATTTTAAGTTTGTAGGTGTACAAACTATTAGTAGTTAAATGACTTAATGCATAAATATTCCTGGTCAAAAAATTGCATCAATTCTTCCATCAATTGTACATATCAGTTTCTGGTTGAAGAGTGAATACATTTTTTAAAAATCAAACCAACTAAAAACTTACACGTGGTAATGAGAGGAGTGCATTTAAACAATCTCACTGATGTATATGAGACATTTGAAAATTCCAGGAAGATGAATGATTATTTTGGACAAGTTCAGTGGTGACGGATGGTTTATGACTAATTAAATTAAATATATTTATATGGGTTTGATTATTGTTACCCACTAAATAAGTTTGTTATCTTAAATTGTAAATCTTACACCCAAAAATTAGCTTATTGAGTTTGAGTGTGCCTATAAGCCTTATAAGTATTCGGATTTGGTTGATAAACACAAATACACAATGTTTGACATCAATTATCCAGCATTCCAAATGCTACGCAAAGACATTCTGTATATACGCGTACGTAATGTATTACACAGCTCATGGAACAATGGTTAAAATAATAATAATAATAATAATAATAATAATAATAATAATAATAATGTATATCAATACTTAATAAAAAATGATTAGTGTTGTATCATATAATTTTAAATTCATATAGCACCCATTTGGATCTAATGTTAAGAAAAAAGTTTATTTACAATGAGCACTAACTTTATTGTTGTTTATATTGAATGATTATTGAATTATTGGTGGTACTTGGAACCTACATAAGGTTCAGAATTCAATTGTTTTATTGAGGAATTTCCAGTACTCCTTTAATTTTTGCAATAATTCTTGCATGCTGAAAGTGCTCAACCAAACCCCACCGAGGGAGGAATTTGGAATGTCCATTATGTTTATTTTCCCCCTTTTTTGTTAGCTTCTTTATTCCAAACCCAAATCTAAAGCCATTCCCACAAACCATAAATTTCCCTTTGTACCCTCTTCTTTATAGTAAACAAATCAATAAAACAATTAATAAAAGGCATATATTGACAAGGAAATCGATTATGAGACTATTGAGACCCAATCAAAATCAAGTTTTTGGGGGGAGGAATTTGTGGCATCAACCTATAGATTTTTTGATTTTTGATTTTATTTCTTCTCTTTATGTATGGCCTAAAACATATCTGTACGTGGAAAAACTAGTCAATTTGTATTAGAATAAACAATGGTGTTAAAAACAGAATTTTTCAAACAGGGAGATGTATATGGATTCGAATCTCAACATCATTGAAAAAGATATATCTAGTTAAAAATGTGAATACCATAAAAAATAATAAAATAAACACATATCTCAAAATTCTATTATCCATCATGTGCTACTTTCAGAATAGTTCATCCAAATGACATGTTGCACAAAGTACTGCTAATTTTTCAGCAAATCATGAAATTATATGGGTAATTAAACCATATACCTAAAAAAAATTAGATTTTATTACTTTTACAATAATGAGAAATTAATATTCACTTTATCATTTTATTAGATTATTTTTTTTGTTTTTACCCTTATTCTCTTGTAACTACCTTCTCTTTCCTATCTAATTTGAATTTTGCAATTTCGAACTTCCATATCTGACAAATGTTGATTTTTTTTAATCGATGCTTTGAAATATTTTTTTAGTTTTAATTTTATTTTAAAAATAACATGCACTTTGAATTTTGCGAAAAATAAAAAATTTATCGCATTCTTATACATAGTTTAATGGTTGTATAATAAAAATCATAGTTTTTCATGAATACGTTATACAATGTATAAGAGTGGTAAATGTTATTTAAAAAATAACATATAGAATACATTATACCACTACTATATCATGTATAACGCCTTCATTAAAAAACAGTAAAAACATGTATTATACAACTATTATACAATGTATAAGACTACGATAATTTTTTTTACTAGAAAGTGAGTTTTGTTGTAAAAATAACTCATATTAAACCATGTATAATAGCTTTCATACCAGGTTTAAGGTCTTCATGTTATGATTTTTGTGAGGAAATCAGTCCTATTATGAACATAAAGGAGAAAAAAATCTATATAAATTCATTATACAACTTTACACATTTATAAAGCCTTCATGAAAATGCAGTAAAAAGGGCTTTATACCACAATTATACATTATATAAGATTGCGAAAAATTGATTTTTTTTTAAAAAAAAGAAAGTGTATGTCATTTTAAAGATAAAATTAAGACGGACAAAATATTTTAAAGCGTTGATTCGAAAAAATCAATGGTTTGTAAAATATAGATGTTTGAATTTGCAAAATTAAAAATAAATAAAAGAGAAGGTAGTTATAAAGGTTGACAAAGTCAACTTGAAAAAAGGTAAAAGAAAAAATGATTCTCCTTTTTATGTAAAAGAAAAAAAATTTACGAAATTATAGATTTGTAAAACCAAAATTTAATAAGAAAATATGCGAAATAAAAAAATAAAATTGTATATATGTTGGACTGGGCCCCGGCATAATGGGGACAACCTTTGAGAGGTGATGAAATTGTTGATTATGCTGATACTTTGGAATCCTATGCATATTCAAGTGCATTTATTCGTTTTTTATCCAAATATCTTTCTGAATCAAATTGCCTTTTCTGGGTGAGAATCATCATTTTGCTTTTCTTTTCGGATAAGATTTGAGCTTTGTGCTTCACTGATTAACCTTTAATTGTAACCCTCAATAAAGCTACGCCCTCATGGATTATTAATATAATACGCTGTTTTCTAATCCTTTTATGAAAAATCAATTTAAAAAGTTATATTTTTGTTATTATTATTATAAACAATATCTATCTATATTACTATTTTGAGTATATTAGGTCCAGTGATAGGGCAATAAAGGAGGAGGTGATGGTGGGATGATATACAATGCATTCCAATCAGCGACGGTAAATTTTGCTAATAAAAATACCAATCTGTCGAATATAAATGTCAGATTATCATTAAAAGAAAACAGAAAACAACAACAACAATAATAATAATTCAATAAAGCACAAGATAAATAATAATTTTAAAAAATATTATCAAATCTTCGATCAACTGTCAAACCAAAACTTACAACAAACTACTGTGAATATATCAAATGATTTAATGAATTAGAATTTAATTAAGGCTGTAGGTAATTTGAAAGAAGAAATGTGACGCTTGTCCTTCATAACGATATTAAATGATCAATAACATACCCAAGTTTTTTATCTAAAGATTTTTTATGCAGACACTTACCTAAATAAAATTTACTAGTGTACGTGGCCTAGCTAATATACAGAACTAGTTGCCATCTAAAAAAGAGAAAAAGTGAAGTTGCATTGATGAACTTGTTACCTGTGGGCATTTATGTGTTTTCCCAATTTTCTTATTATAATATGATGTTATTGAAACCGTGTCCACAATATTCCTTATGTGTATTTATTGGGCTTTAAGAGAAAGAATGAAGCCCATATATCCCCACAGAATCAGTCCATTCACGTGAGCGGAAATGGGCCATTTTAGAATAGATTGGGTCCATGTTTGCATCGAGTTTTGGTGTTGAAAATGAAAACCGATCGACGAAAAACTGAAAGTGAAAAAAGAAAGATAATATATTCGTACAAAAAAATCGAATGGAATATGAAAGGTGCACATATACAACTGTTTTAAATATCCAGCCTAGTACCGCCAAAATCATATCTTTTCGATGGTTTTGCCCAGATTTTTCGTCCAGCCCGTTATCAGGTTCTTAGTTGATTTATTATCATCTAAGCATCATATAATATATTTTTTCTGTCCGGGCATCGTCTTATCCAATATTTTCGCTTAGGCTAGATGCAATTTTTTAAGATACCGATATTTATAATAAATATAGTTCAATTCATTTAGCTCACAAAACGTAACTCGGTTGAAAAAACTAATACATGTCAAAGAGTTCTTCTCAGTATAAATATCTTGTTTTTAATATCAAAATAGATAACAATGTAGCTTAAACTACAAAATAAATAAAAATTTTGAGATACCACGTATCAAATAAAAGCATTTACAAAAAACTATATTTTTGATAAAAAAAATTACCCTGTAAGACGTAAAAAAACATTTACGTTTTTTCATTTTTTAATCAAATTTTATTATTATTATTACTATTTTTAATATTTTTTATATTTTTTTATAAATTTTAAATTATTCAAACAAAAAGAAAAGAGATTTGATTAATCCTGCTTAAACCCCGATTCACTTTGTCGCCACCCTAGCGCCTTGTACCTATAAAAACGTAGACGATACACGAGAGGAGAGATATTTTATTTTGGAGACAATTATATAAATGTACCAAAAATTAGGCATTATATCAACCTAAGTTATGGTTTATAACTATTTTGATTAAATAAGTTTCAAAATCACTTTGCGTGCATTTCTAATTATTATTTTCTTGCACTACCAATTAATGATATCATGCTTCTTTTTTAATTTTCTCATCTTATTTTACCATTATTTTTTAATCTGTTCATTTTTTAGATATGTCGCTTTAGAGTTTTTTGTTCCTCTCATTTTTGTCTTCGAAACGTCATCCATTATGATATACATTTTTAATAATTTTTTCAACTATTTGATATCTGGTAGAATTGTGGTAGGAACATACTAGGCATCTTATATGAAAAACACAATAGTAAAAAAGACAAAGTTTTGTTAAATGATGTTACTAATCTGGTGAGGATATGGTAGGAAGTAAAAAAATGTTGGAATCCGACTAAAAAACCGATCATGAATAATGCTGCTGCAAATCGACGCAAATGCCTTTTCAGATAAATCAACGTCCTCTCATCAACATCAAACATATTGTATTAGCTAATTGGAACAAGATCACTAAAAAAACGTACAAACTAGACCTGGGCATGAGCCAGGCCTTATCGGGCCTAGCTAAATAATGAATAGCCCAAGCCCGGCACAAGCCCATGAAAAAATACATCGGGTTCGGGCCGGGCAGGGTCTTTAATAAAATAATCAAAACCAAGCTTGGCCCGCGGGCCTAACTATTAATTGTTTCAAATAAAAAAATTTAATATTTATTACTAAAAAATAATTCCAAATATATTTGTAGTATAAGTCACAAAATTGAGTTCAAATGTTAAATTTTAGCAAAAAATATGAAAATTTTCAACCATATAATTTTTTTTACTTTGAAATAAATATATATTTTTAACATAATAATTATTATTTCGGGCCGAACGAGAAGAGCTTGGGTTTTATTATTAAAACCAAACCCGACATATATTTTACTCGGGCCGCTTCGGGTTCTGGCCGGGTCAGGCCTAATCTCCAATTACCTTATCCAAGCCCATCCCATGAAGAGTAGGCATGGACGGGTCCCGCTGGTCAACGGGCTCGTGCCCAGGTCTAGTACATATAAGTTTTAAAATTAAATAGATGAAATTTGGTAAGTATGTGGTAAAAACGTGCTGGTTACCAGTTTCTTACCAAAATTGAATAGTTGGGAAAAAATTTCTAAAAAGTATGTCACAATAGATAACGTTTCAAAAATAAAGATGAGATGAACAAAAACTCTGAAAAGGCATGTAAAATAAACAAACAGTTAGAGAGATAATGATAAAATATGATGAAAAAAATTAAAAAGGAAGCATGATATTTTCCGTGACATCATCAATTGATAATAGATATACATGCATGTATAAAACGTATAAATTAAAAAGAAATTTTAAATAGTTATGAAAAAAAGTAATTAAATGGAAAATTTGACCATAGAGTAAATTTTATAACAATATTCCCTTTATTTTGTTGAAAGTAACGGTCACATTATTCCGACTTCAAATACGGTACAGCATAATCGGTGAAAATTGATAAGTTTATTAACAAAGAAAAGAACCAGGAACAAGCGCGCACCCTCCTTTTTCCTTCTCTTTGCCTGATTTCTCTTCCGATTGTTCCATTTTAGGATTAATTCTGCAAGTTCAGATTCCCGAATGAAGAAATCCATTGAGAGAATATAATGTTTGCAGTTAATTGGAAGCTTCTGGTTTTAGGGTTTCACATTGCTGTATATGCAATTGGACGTTGTCGCGGAGAATCTTCGACCTGTTTGGCGGTGTACAAAACAGGCGGTGCTCCGGCAGTGTTCCGATCTCCCAAATGTCCTCTCTGGAAGCTTCCTGATATTCGATCGCGCACCTCGACAAATGCTGCTGGCGGCAGCCTTTGCCAATCTGCCATACTTCAAGGTCGAAGAAAGTTTCAAGAGGATCGTACCTTCTGCGCTCTCGATATTCTAATTCCTTTTCCTGGTATGCTTCTCTTTGAATCTCCAATATTTAGTTTGCACAGATATTCTGACAAACTGTATCACATGACGGTTCATTCTTATGTTGTTCTAAGATTTTCGAAGCAGTTGCAATAAGACGCAGAGTGAATTTTTTTTGCTATATTCCTTTATAAATTCGCACACTTTTGAGTGACGTCCTCGTTAAACTCCTATATGTTTTTTTTGTAAAGACTATTTCAGACATCCATTCAATGATCACAGAGTAGGAGTGATACGGTGAACGGTTGTTGGCCTACGCACACTGATTCTGTTGCGGGATTGCAGAGATTGCCACTGAACCATAGAGATGTTTTATTATGGCCTACAAAATTTCTAACTGAAGTTTCTGTACTGAAACCAATTAAACTACAGTTACAAATTTCCAATAATTTCCGTCTTTTTTTTTTGAAATGTTGATATCTATTAGAAATTTGAGAAATGCGCTTAGGTGGCTTTATATTCGTTGCTATAGTCATCCTAATCATCATTGGAGCATTAAAGTTACCAATGTGATTTATTGGAACAAAAATAAGACATAGTTTTGGTTACAGACACAATATAAAGTTTTGTTGCCACTGTGAAGTATGCTTAATAGTTGAGGAACCATTAGGGAATTTAACCCTTGTGTTGCCCAAACAAGTTGATATATAATATGATGCAGTCTTGCTAGGAATCAGTTGCAGTGTTGCAGAGCAGATGGTACTATAATTGTACAATATTTCCTTAAATTGAAACATATACAAGTTTTATGGAAGCATTCTTCCATTTACCAGTAATGTTTTTCTTACATATAACCTTTGAATCAGGCAAAACTGGGCTTAGGGAGGTTATGGTTGGAATCGTGGCAGTTTTTGATGGTCATAACGGTGCTGAGGCTAGTGAGATGGCTTCGAAATTGCTGCTGGAATACTTTGCTCTGCATACATATTTTCTTTTGGATGCAACGTATTCTTTGGTGTTGAAGGAATCCACTGGAAGATTGCCTAGCAAAGAAAAAGATGCTGTATTTCAGCTGTTAAATTGGGACAAAGAACTTGGTCAGCATGAGCTGAACTTTGATAGGTGAATCAAGAAGTGCATCTTTAATTTGGTTCACAAATATTAACATGAAAATTTATTTGAATGCGGGATGATTTTTTTTCAAAGCTCTAACCCTCTCCTTTATTATGATAGCACTCAAACCAACTCTCATACGAGCTCCCGGCGGTTCATTCATTTGACCATAGACTAGAGCTACTTTTGATACTTCAATATTTTTATCATTAATTACTCCAGATTCTTTCATTTTTTTCTCTTCTGTTCCTATACCGATAAAATGACCATAGACCAAAATTCCATACCCCTGCTAATAGAACTTAAAATGGCTAAAAAAGACACATGTTTAATGTGTACAATCTTTTGTAACCTATATTATTACTTGAAGTTTTTTTGATCATGAATATCCTACACTCTTTCTCTAAAATGGTAGAGCTCTTGCAGGTCTAACTTTTTTGTGTCAGAAAATTTTGATGGTTCATTTCATCTAAGCGTCTTGAAGGAAGCACTTGTGAGGGCAATCCATGATATTGATGCAACATTTTCTAAGGCAAGTTTCCTTAAGACTTTGTTGTTACATGTCCGTACACCTTAGTCATTATTAGTAGAAAACTTTCTTTTGTATTATTGTTAATATGTATTTTTCTACTTGATCATGAAGGAAGCATTCCGAAAAGGTATTAACTCAGGTTCTACAGCCACTGTTGTGCTTATAGCAGATGGTCACATTTTAGTTGCCAATGTCGGAGATTCAAAGGCTCTTTTGTGCTCTGAAAAGTTTCAGTCACCTGCTGAGGCAAAAGGTCAGAAGAATATTAGTCTTGTACATAAATCATTTAAAGTTTACATAATATATATATATTTGCTTCAGTTTTATCTCTGATATACTTTGCAATTCCTGGAAAAAGAATTGAGTAATCTTTGTCTTCAATCGAAGGAAACTATGGAAAATATTCATGAATTGGCCTTTGATTTTACAGCTGCTTTATTAAGGTTATACAGAGAGAGAAGGCGTAATGGAGCTGTTTCACCTTTAAGTCATCATGACAACACTAAATTGATTACATCTAATAGACTGGCACATTTTATTGTTGAGGAACTGACTAGCGATCATCATCCGGATAGAGACGATGAAAAGCTCCGGGTGGAGGCTTCTGGAGGGTATGTTCAAGAGTGGGGTGGCGTGGCTAGAATAAATGGCCAGTTGGCTGTTTCCCGAGCTATCGGTGATGTTCAATATAAAAGGTGCTGAATTGTTTGAGAATCATGCATTGTTTTCATGCTTTAAGTGTTCTATGTGCCATCCACTTGTGACATGCTGACTCATATTTTTGCTCCTTTTTTGTTCAATAGCCCCATTGAATTCTGTTTACCTGGTATACACAATCTTTTTCTTGATTCTCACTTTATATTTTTAAGTTTTTCCAGTTATGGAGTTATATCTGCACCCGAAGTGACAGACTGGCAACCTCTTTCCAAAAATGATACATATCTGGTAGTTGCTTCTGATGGCATGTTTGAAAAATTGAGCTTACAAGATGTTTGTGATTTACTTTGGGAAGTAAAAAGTCACGGAACTGAGAGATCAAAACTTTCTTCTTCATGTTCACATTCATTAGCTGAATGCTTAGTGAACATTGCTTTCGAAAGAGGCAGCATGGACAATGTGGCAACTGTTATTGTTCCATTAGGCTCCCTTGGTTTTCCCCAAAGATCAGCGGGGGAAAAGTGTGCTGGAGAGGAAGGCATGCATTTCTCATCAATAGGAATGAAGAAGCCCACTCATGGACATTTAGGTGATTTTTTCTGCTTCTTAACGTGTTGAACATTTGCTTTACTGAGTATGGGTACATAATCTTTGTTATTTAGACTGGTGTTGTCATATATATGACTTCATTTTTTTCCCCAACTACTAGTTTAGTGCCTTCAGTGGAGTTTCTTGGAATAAGTTCAGATGGTGTCACTATGCCTACCACCATCTCTGTTTTTGCTTTTTTTAGCAGACTTGATGATATTGAGTTGGTCTGTAGCAGTGTTTTGAAAGGCGGCTGCCTTGGGTGCCTATGCGGCGTTGTTTGGAACACCGCCATGATTTTATATAATCGGGTGGTCAAAGCGCAGAGTGTTGCCAAAGCCCAAAAAAGTGTTGCTAAAGGCCCAAAAAAGTGTCACCAAAGCCCAGAAGAGTGTTGCCAAATCCTAGAAAAGTGTTGCTACATGGATTTTTAATTTTATTATATAAAAATTTATGTGTTGGTCAAATTTATTATTCTAATTTATTTATAAATAATAAAAATTAAAAAAAATACTAATCCGCCTAGTCCCCACCTAAGCCCTGATTAATCCCTGCTTAGGCCTCCGAAGGCTCTAGCCGCCTGACTAGCGCCTTTTAAAACACTGGTCTTTAGCATAGATTTGTCCTTGAAACTGATGTTGCATTATTCCGTGATACTGTGGTTTCAAAGAAGTTAGACTGTGGAAGAGTCCTATTGTTTATCCAACTTGCATGTATACTATATTTTCGCTTCACATTTTCTTACCATTATAGGGGAATTGGGCATTAAATGTGAGAAGTTGGTGAGAGGTGTTTAGTGATGGATATTGTGTTGCAGGATAGTGGATGGGTCAATTGGTTATTTGGGAAATAGTTTATAAAATTCCAGTCATAGGGATGGTTAAGGTTCACTGGGTTATATGAGCACTACTATTAGGAAAGTAAGCAATTTTTCTCGGATTTATTACCTTTGTACGAGATGATTGGAGGTATGCATATTTTGATGATGAATGGTTGATGGGTTAACTTAAGCTGATGTCACTCATATGAGCACTTGAATTTTGGATAATAGTTTTTTTATCATTTTCATTATAATCATTTTTATCAAAATATAATAATTTTAGATATTTTTGTCTCTACATAAGATTACTACTGTTAGGCTTGAAATTAATCAAAACTGCTTCAAATAAAATTATTATTGTTTTCATTATGTTGTAGCATCTTGTCCTGCAAGAACAGAAGTCTGATGTCCTATGCAAACTACTTAAGCCAATCTGTTTGAATTGCTCACCTGACGTTTGGATGGCACTAGCAGCTGACATATGTAGGTTTTGTAGCAGCACTGTTGTGCTTCTTCTATATATATGATGAGAATGTAGTCTTTTATGATGACATCATGACAGTATAGGATATGCGTGTCATACCGGGATTGTAAGATGCAAATATGACTCTTGTCCTGCTGCTACATACACTCTGAGGTTTGATCATGCTGTTCTATATGATAACAATCTAGGATATGCATGTTAAGTTGGGAAATGATGATGCCAATATGACTCTTGTTGCTGCTTTGTACACACCAATTATGCTGTCCAATATGATGTCAGTCTGGGATATGCAGTGTCATGCTAAGAGTGTAAGATGTTGAATGAGTTGTGCTGTGTTTCATGTTGACATTTTATTGCCACTAGCATGTTTTAAGCTTTTTCTTCTTCACTCCATGGTGGTTGATTGCTATTCAGCTATTTCTTTTACTAAAAATTCGATGCTTGAAAAAGCTCAGTTTATTTTCACTGTGGCAGATAAGGACATCACTTCTGAGCTCGTAGAATTGAAGCATGGACATCCACTTATTTCTAAGTTTGATAGGTTATTGGTAAGACAGTGAAAGAGTACGCTACTAATCTTTTCCTATTATGTTAGTTCTTTCCCTGTATGGCAGCTCACAAGAGGCAAAGATCTAATTTGTATTTACAGAAAGAAGGATCAAACTAAAAAGAACCTTCTTACATAACAAACTAAATTAGATGATTTTTAGTCACTGGTGATAGTGTTTCATGTGATATCTTGTTTCTTTTTCTTCGTCTAGGTTGAAGGAAAACGTGGGAACTTTGGATGTTATTACTTGTCTGAGAATTTAAATGATGCAAATACCATGCAAGATCAAACTAATGATAAAAAAAGTTATTCATATGGATTAACTCAGGCCCTGCCAGAGGCATTCAGTCACCAGTATAGTAAGTGAAGTTGCTTTATTGTACATTTACCTTTCTTGAGAGGTTATAGACTGAGGTTTATTGTGAGTTCTCCACGAACTCACTCTTATGGTCTTGTTGTGTTTTGATATATGTCATCTCTAACATCCCTGAGAAATTTTGTTTAATTAATGCTATTGTTTTTATAAAAAACTTTTAGCTCAATTATCTCAAATCATTTAATTGTATTTCAGATGGACCTTTAAATTTGTACAGTCACCTGAATTTGTGCTTGCATTTTGGGATGACTGTTGGTGGAGCTAAAGATCAATGCCCTAATACTGATGGCTTTGCTAATTTCCTTGGCTTACTTGAATCTATTCCTTTCCACGATGATGGTTCAAATTATGGATCAAATGAATATGCAACACCTGATCTAAGGTTTTCACCTTTCCCTCAGAATTTCCCTAACATTTTGATTATAGCTAATGGAACAAAATATAAATTTTAAACTCAATGCGGGCTTCTAATTGCAATGCTCTACATAATTATTTTCTTAACACGTAGAGAACGATCCTGATTCGGATTTTAGCAAAGCAAGGTAAGTGAAAGCATGCTTCACTAAGATATTAGAGAAAATTAGGTGTTGATACCTTGTTTTATCATAGGCTAACAATTATTCTATGCTGCATGTCATGATTGCCACGCTACCCTGCATTGATTGAGCACCATCTTCAGTAACGCTTGTAATTATTGCTAGCCAAATGATTGAAAGTTTCTGGATTCTTATTTTCCTCCAAACTTCCTAATTTGACATTCTTATTCAAATATCAATGTTGCATATTATGTGTATCCAAGCTCTAAAATTGTTTCCAATTTTGGCAACTTCTTCTTTCTGGTATTTGATTGTATATTTTTTTCCCTTACTTTTTCTTTCTTGTATTGAGTATTTGCGGGTGTTAGGATTATTAATCAATACTATTTGCTCAAACTTATTTGTTTGGGGCTCGAGCATTGATTACCTATAGCATTTGGAAAATTTTATTTAATTGGATTTTCAGGGAAGAAAAATTGGAAGGTTTCTGGATAAAATTGCATTTGGCTATTTGGTTTTGTTTGGTCTTTTTACTTTCTTGAACTGGCTTTTAACTTTCAAGTTTTGGATATTTTTTAAGAATTATTTTCTTTGGAGACAAAATCGGTAAAACACTTGTACTTTCTCTCCATTAGGTATGTACTAAAGAAGAGGTTTGGTCGTGGTTCATATGGTGAAGTGTGGTTGGGTTTTCATTGGAATTGCCATCAAGACAGCAATGATTCAAGTTGGACTGGAAAATATGAAAATGTTTCGTTTGAAAAATGCTCTAATGAAAATAGAAGAAAATCAGCTCATTGTGCTGCTCATAATTGTAGTGCTGGTTCAAACGATGACTTGTTCATTCTAAAGCGTATCATGGTAAAGTTTTCCATTGATTGTTATCTTTCATTAAGATTTCCATTAATGCCACACTTTTACAAGTTTTTGTTGATATTCAAACTTCAAAGACACAAACTTTTTTTTTTTAAAAAAATCAATGCTAAGCAAATTAACTGGTCTGTTTACTATATTTTAAATACTCGCATTATTTGGGCACTAAAATTTGCAATGCTAGGTAAGAACTATTTTTTGTACCTTATTCATCCACTGCTAATTACAACTATTAATCTAACAACTTCTTAGTTCTTACGACTTCAGGTTTCAGAGTAGTATTTCTGAAGTGAAAGCTTTGAAAATTGTTGACAGGTGGAGAGAGGACCTGCTGTTTACTTGAGTGGGCTACGAGAGAAATATTTTGGTGAAATTTTCTTGAATGCCTCCAGGTGTCTCCGAGGTTTATTAGCTGGTGGAAATGCAAACGCACCATTCGAAGAATGGCGATCAGATTTTGATGAATTGATAGAAACCGGTGATTTGGAATATGAATTAGGTAACAGTTGGGATTTTGTTAGTATGCTTCCCCGCAGATTTAGAATGCTAAGATCATCGCTTGAAGAAGGTTTGAACCATATAGCAAGATATGTGGAGTCTTTTGAATCACAATCAAATGAAATATGGCTTGTATTTCATCACGAAGGCCTGTCTTTGTCAAAGCTCATGTACACTGTGGATTCGTCTCAAGAAAAGATTGAAGAAGTAAAACATGTTGAAGTATTGCATCCTTCCCAATGGTGGCATTGGTTAAAGACCACCGAAGCAGGACATGAAGAAATGCGAAACCTTATTTGGCAATTGGTGAGTTGGCGATTAAATATTAGACTTTCAATAAGTTCCTAAAGTTTCTGGTAATTGAAGTCTTCCACATCATTCTTCTTTTTAATGGTGTTTGTTTGAGTCATACTACAAGCATGCTTTGCTTATGTACTCTACTTTTGTTCTTAGACAATGGACATTTTCCAGATTTAAATGATGATTCCTCTTTTTGCTGAGAAGCCAATTTCTAGGATAACGAAAATGAGTTGATTAAATATGAGTTTTACTTTCCAACAATTATCTCTAATGCACCATTCTTCTGAAAATAACATAATTTTTCTGAGTGTGTCAGTCTGTTGAGTTTTATATCATTACTAACATTTTGTTTGTAACATTTTTTTATTGACAGTGATTCATATCTAGTAATAAGAACATGTCTGTTTGATTGAAGCCTAAGTACACACACACAGACAAATGCACCTATATATTCCCGTAAATTTTCTATTCCTAATTGTAAGGATCAATATTTTTTGTTGCATATGCAGCTGATAGCATTGAAGTCCTGTCACGATCGCAACATCACGCACCGAGATATCAAACCTGGTAAGAGCAAGATCATAAAGTTATTTTTGATGGAATGTATTTCAATAGTAATATAATACTGGAAACATAAAAATGATCTTATAAGTTTGAGCATTGAATTACAAATTGAAGAAATTTGTTACATGCTAATGCACAAAATTTCACGACCTAATATCATGTTGATAGATCTGAGCTTGCCTCGTTGATCCATACTCTTTATTATGATTGTCTGCCATCTGTATAATAAGTTCATAAATATCTAATCATGCAATGTATTGACTCTTTTATGAAACTAAGAGACTTCAATCCTCTGTTCATCCTTGCTGAATTTGCACAGAGGCCAGCCCATTTAGATCCAGACAAAGAAATGAAAAAGCAAAAAGAAAAGGTTCTTTTATTGTTCTCTACCACAAGACAAGACAACCTCAACTGAAGAGTGCATAAGATAATTAAAGGCCTCAACAGAAAAAAAGAAAAAAATGAAACTTTTAAAGAGCCCATCTGTTTTCAAGTTTTATTTTATTTTGTCTATCTATTATCTGATTTATAGCTATGTCTTCTATTAGGACTTGCACCATTTACCCCTAAATATGGTCAAATTTTTCATCAGTTTAAATTCACTTTAATAATCCAATTATGAGAATGCTTCAGAATATCTATGCTTTTACTCAAGCAATATCTGCTTTTGAATTGTAGAAAACATGGTTATTTGCTTTGAAGATCAGGAGTCTGGAAAATGCTTGAAAGGAGTTCCCAGTGGAGACAAAAACTATACCACCACAATGTATGATGAATTATCTTAATCTAATTAACTTGCAATTTTACAAGTTTTTGGCTATGTATAAAGTCTCTGGGAATCGATTAGTCGATGATATATTTGTTGAGAGAATATTTGAGTTTTTTCTTTCTGAATATGTTGTATGCTGCAAACTGTTTGTTGATACCTCATTATATGTTGTGTAGGCGCATTATTGATTTTGGCAGTGGGATAGATGAGTTCACATTGAAACATTTGTATGGGTCAGCAGGGCCTTCTAGGTATCACATCTCTCTTCTTTAGCCTTGCATTTTTCTTTGCACCTTTGATTTAGTATCTCATCAAAATTTCGAATATAGGGCTGAACAAACTTACGAGTATGCTCCTCCTGAAGCGTTACTTAATAGCAGCTGGTATCAAGGTTCACCAGGCTCAAATTTGAAGTAAGCATTGTTGTAGTATTTTGATTGTGAAAAATAAAATTATTTCTTCCTCCAAATATCAGATGCCATTGGTTATGCTTAGATTTTGATATTCTTTTCTGTCTGACTAAACTATTATCGTTACTTTTCTTATGACAGGTATGATATGTGGAGTGTTGGTGTTGTCATTCTAGAACTAATTTTGGGATCACCAAATGTTTTTCAAGTAGGATCTTTTACAAGAGCCCTTCTAGATCCACACATTGAGGGTTGGAATGAAGACCTCAAGGAGCTTGCATATAAGTAAGTGCTATCCATATTTTTTATTGAGTTTTAAGTTTTCATTGTTTATCAGTTGGTCTATGATATTCTGCGTTTTTGCCATTGTGTATTCATATGCATGGACATTCATGTTTTTGAAAACTTGTGGAGGTGTCTAAGTAACTAAGAGGTTTATGGGAATTAATCTCTAGTGTGTTTAATTTTCACAACTGTATTAAGGTGGTATGCGTGATACTGAGCAGAATTTCAGTGGACCTGGTTAAGGATGGAGTCATGGAGAGATGGGGTTATTTGAGCCAAGCCAACCTAGGATTGTAGACTAAGCTCGAATCTGGTCTTTAGACCTTCCTTGCTTGAAGCTATATGGATTCAAACCATCGACCTTCTTGGTAAAAGAGCTCAAACTGGTTAGAATCAATATGATTCGAACTTTTTCAATGAACCAACATTCAAGTCAATGTTTCTCGCTTACCTGTATGACATATTTTGACTGTTACATGCCACAAACAGATAGATATGAGAAGAACCTAGGAATTTGGAGAAAGCTTGAACATGGACTTCCTAATTTTGTGCATTCCTTTCCTATAGAACCCGATTCATTTTGAAACTAAAGTCAATTTTTGCATCTTGTGTACCTGTGTAGCATCTTTTAACATTTACTTTATGAGTTAGTTGGTACCTTTGTTGCTACAAAGACCGATTAATAGATAAAGTTTTATTTTAGTGGTAGCTATAAGCTACGAGCCCTAACTGATGAACTGAATTTGTATCTTTGTTCTTGGCCTTTTCCATCCCTTTCAAATTCTAAATACGAATTGAGGGGTGTGCATCTGTGTGTTAGTATGTGTGTTTGTGTGAGGAAGAGATGCATGAGAGCTCAGAAGATGAGGTTATTGTGATCCACCAGCTGCAACTTCTTGACATTGATGAGAATGACAACAAGAGCACACCCAAGTGGATACTAGTAAATTTAAACATAGAATTATAGCATTGATGATTCCATATCAAACTCAAATTGTGATCAAAATTCATATGAACAAAACAGCAAAAGTAATATAAAATAAAAGGTCAGGCTATGTTAACTCATTAAACTTTTACACAAATGACACACTATAGTTTTACACTGTTGGATTACAATTAATCTGTCCATGGACTTATCTTCAATCCAAACTATCTTCAATGTTCTTCATTTTGTGATTCATCGCTGCCTTTAAAAAATCTTCGATTAATTTACAGCAAAAATCTTCAATGAAAAATAAAACTTACTTGAACTCATCTCATCTTCCCCTACATTACTTAATTACCAATCAAAACAATACAAATTTGCCTATTCCTTGTCTGAGTTCATGTTTGTGTCTTTCCACTTTTTCTTCCCTTTTGCTTTTTTCTAGTATTACAAACTACACACAATATTTTCAGCTCAAACAGTCAAAGGAGCTTTCAGTTATGCAGATACTGTTGCTTGGAGAAACCATAAGCAGAAATAGGTTTGGTTCTGAGAAAGAGACTGACTGTCGTACTACTGCCATTGCTCTTACCATTCTCATTTTCAAAAGCTTGTTGCTTGTCCAATTACTGGTTGTACTGACTTGGACCAGGGCGAGATAAATTACAGCGGCAAACAACATCACATCGGAACTACGAAAATGACAAGTCAACAACAAAGGGCGTCTCCGATTTGAACAGAACAGTGAAAATAAAAGGAATGAAAGAGGGGAAAAAGGAATTGGGGTTGAAGTTATTACTGTTAGAAGATAGATTACAAAGAAAAATAAAATTCTCTTATTGCATTAAAAAGGATACTTGTAAGCCTATTTATGTACAAAACTAAGACTTCAATCAACCCAATTGATCTAACTTACTCTACACCTCCATCAACCTTACTATCAATCCAAAAATTTTGCCAATTTTACATTTAACTTAAATTATTAACCTTATCATCTATTCTATTGTACATATGATGACAAGAGGCATCCAATGTTATTAAAAAGCGCTAGGCACCGCCAAAAGTCATTAAGTTGCTCATGGGTTTAATAATCATAAACATTGGGATATGGAAATATAACAGGTATTTGACAGTAAAATTTGCACTTTTAATATGTTATAGTTGATTGGAATAGAATGGTTAAGTTGTATCGTTTAAATGATGATGATAATGGACTTTTATTGGTGTTCCAGGCTTAGGTCCTTCATGGAGTTGTGCATCTTAATCCCTGGGAGTTCTTCAAATCATCACCAGACAATGGGCGAGGTTAGTTGTCTTATGTTGTGTTTGGCAGTAGTTCTGTCATTTTTAGGTAATGGAACTATGTCTTACTAGGCCTTGTTTAATTATATGAATTTAGTTTCAAAACATATACTGTTTTCTGTTTTCTACTTGAATAAGAGATATAACTACCTGATAATAATAAATACAAAATAGAATATTAGTTGCATAGTGCACGTTTCAACAATAATATGTTACTACTTGTCATCTCTATTTTGTGTGTGCAAGGATACTGGAAAACACTATATATTTTGCATTTGTATAAAGAATAGTTTGTTAACTAGGATTTTGGCAATATAAGGTCTATTCTTGTGCTTAAAAAGTCTTGCTTAGGAAGTCTAACAGGAAAACACTATATATTTGCATTTGTAATAAAAATAGTTTGTTAACCAGGATTTTGGCAATATAAGGTCTATACTTATGCTTAAAAGTTTTGCTTAGGAAGTTTAACAGTCCGTTAGAGTTCATGGAACTCTATCAACATCAAAATCATAGTGCTCTATGTTAAGCTGTTAATTTAGGAAGCTGCTCAAATCAAGAATTATCACATGAATAAATGCTTTTCAAAACCAGGTTGCCTGCTATAACGCTAAATATCTTGTCTATGATAAGTGAAATGCATTGGTTGGTTTATGGAACTTTCATATTTCTTTAAGGCCAAATGCATCAACAGCTCCCTCACCTTTTGTCAATCCACCTACTGCTCCCATATCTTTTCAAAAGGACCCCATAGCTCCCTATCCTTTCAAAAAGTGCACCTCCTGGCTCCCTCCGTCCAACGTGGCTGAAGATATGGCAGACGTTGACTAGCCTAGCTAGTGTTGACCTCTTCTTCTTCTTCTTCCTTTGATTTTTCTGCAATTTTTTTTTATTTTTCTTTGCAAATTCTTTATTTCACCAAAATGATGAGATTTTTAACATTAGATAAAGGTTCTTTTATTTTTTCACTGGAGGACTCGGAGAAGCAAATCTTATTATTTTTCGTGAATATTTGGAGATTTAGTTTGTTTTCCAGTAAATTTACCCGGAAAACTCACCATTTTCCGGAAAAGAATTCCACTCATTCCTTTCGTTTCCTTTTTTTCTCCCAATAAAATAAAAAATAAAAGAAATCAAATGACAATCATACCAACTTTTTAAAATCTATACATGTTTGATAATGAAATTTGTGTTTTGAGAAAAAAAGATGGATTGATGAAGAAGATGATAAAAATGCAAATATGAAAAATTAAAGGGTTATAATGAAATTATTTTGGAAACTTTTTTTGTAACTCTTACTATTAATGCCTCGTGTCAAGCTATTAGTGGGTTGAATTTTTAACCCTTTTATATGTAATGGCATGTGTATCTCACTCTCTTGGCTGAGAATGGTTTAGTCGGATCAAGGGAGTCGGGAGGTGCACTTTTTCAAAGGATAGGGAGCTACAGGGACCTTTTGAAAGGATAGGGGGGCAGTAGGTGAAAATGCGAAGGTGAGGGAGCTGTCGATGCATTTAGCCTTCTTTTAACAATGCAGTAATATGGAATGTATTTCCACTTTCTTCGAATTGCTTACCTCTTTGTCACCTCAAATTGTTGATACCAAGAAAAAGAGTACTTTTTAAGCCTTTTTCCCATTTTCTTGTTGTTTATATGAAATGTTTGTTGAAGAATTTTTTTTAATCATATTATGTTTACTATATTCAGAATTTATGCTGAAAAAAGAATTTCATCTTGAAATCCAGGGTGGAACTTCACCTGCTTCCTGGAGGTGCTCTGAAGAGTTCTTCTCTCAACAAATCAAGAGCAGAGATGCTCTGAAATTGGGGTAGTTATACATTTGTTTTTAGTAATCACTGTTTGTTTTTATACAGATGTTTTGAATCTCTAGTATTTGTTTCACAACATGTGTAGGTTCCCAAATGTATGGGCATTGCGGTTAGTGCGCCAGCTATTACAATGGAACCCAGTAAGTTTACCAATAATGTTAACCAGAGGTTCAGTTCTTTTATATTCTAAAATTAGTTTGTGAGAATATTCGTGTATGCAGTTATTTTGCTAATTGAAGGGAGTGCAGGTTTTGCTCTCATGACTTAACGTATGCACTCTGCAATCAACAGTGTGTTTGTGTACTGACGTAGAATCCAATTAATTTAATGGCAAAAATTACCTAGTTCTAGTAGGATGTGTGGCTAAGGCAAAACCAACCTCTGTGCGTTGGTTGTGCATTTTTGGAATCATCTGTACTTTGGAAGTCAAGCCGTTGATATGTGATACCCTTTTTATTGTTCACTGGCATTCAGTTGATACTAATATTGAAGAATGATAAGCATTTGAATTTAAGAGCGTTAACCCCCTTGGCTTACTTCTGAAATTTTGTGCACAGAAAATAGAGTGTAATTGTAAGACATGCCTTTTATATTGGTATTTTTCAGTACAGGAACAAATATCTTAGTTCATTTTTATCAAAATTATTCAATACTGGTTGACACCAAAATCTTGTGGTTGCAGGAGGATCGGTTGAGTGTTGATGAAGCTTTGCAGCATCCTTATTTTCAACCTCCTCAAAGGAAATAAGTTAGTGTTAATCAGTATATTTGTTTTGCCCATTTTTCATATTGAGGTAGTACCTAAAAATTATTATCATTTTGTAGTTTATCTAAAATCTGGGGGTCCATTTGTCAACAAACAACCAAGCCACGCACTTGGTAAGCTGGGCTGGGGTGCAATTGTAATGGAAAAATTCAACAATGTCATTGAAGGAAAGTTGAAGAATCAGAACACAAAGACATTTCAAGGGCATATTGAAGATCTTAATGCCTGAGATAAAGAAAGCGAGAAGCAGAGGAATTGCCAAGTCATATCGAAGAAGCCTCCTTGGAGCCCCATATGCTGTGCTAGATTTCATATCCTGGGACCTACTCATGCAGATTCCTGTGACGCACGATTATGCATATATGTTACCAAGTTAAGCAATCTATAAATCCTCCCTGGGATAGCAACCACAGATTATTCTAATATGTTACCTTGTAGAGGCATTGACGAATTTAAAATTCATAGATGGAAAGAGTTGGGATCTACAAAATCAATGAGGTAGATTGTTGCAAGTAAGCAGTCTTTCTTGTGTATATGAATTTTTATTGTGTAAGAAGGGCGCTGACTATAAACATACTCTTTCATTTGCAGGGCTAGTGAAAGACAGAAGCATTGACATGGCATCAGAAGACAATACTTTGGAATTTTGATAGATGATACTGTTTTGACAGTTCAAGAGTCGAGTCATCTAACAAGAGAAGCAACATCTGGTTATTAAAACTTGATTCAGGAGCGTTAAAGAGTGAAGATTAGTTTATTATGGTGTTTAAGATTACCCAGTGCTGACATTTATAAGATAGAATAAAACTTATGAAATATACAATTAAGTAGAAATAGGTTGTATCGTTCCTCGCGTGCTTCATGCTTTGTACTTTGTATTGGAGTAACCACCATGTTTTGTGTGACAATAGGCAGTAATTGTTTTGTAATTGTAAGCCAGCAGAAGGAACAACTACTAATTTGATTCGCCAAATAGAATATATAATATACTCTTTAGGGGATAGGAGAATTGATTATGACACCAATCTGAGACCTTAATGCCATAAGAGGACACATGCCCAAGTCTCCTCGATGAAAATTCAAAATTAAAACTGTTACTGCTTTCTTTTTAGCAATAATCTAGCTGTGAAATGTGTCAAGTGTTTGTAATGAAGTCATCCCATGGAGAGACTTACAGGCTCAATAAAATTCTTTCACACTCGTCTTTCTTTGACTTGCTACTCCACATCAAGGGCAAAATATTGATGCTTTCACATTAACTGAAAAAATAACAAAACTGGAAAATCATAAATTAAGGGAACAAACAAGAGGGGTGAATGGAATAGTATACAGAGTGATGTGGTGGGGAAGTGTAGAATCAGGGCTCATGGGCGTTTACACGGCTGTGAAGTTCTAACATTTCTTGGTGGTTGGGGTCAACAGAAAGAGCAGCACGACAATCGCGTAATGCAGCCAAGACATCACCAATGTGCTCATAGAAAGCTGCTCTCAAGTGAAGAAGATGCACATCTGCCTTGAATGCAATTGCTCTTGATAGTTCTGCTATCGCTTCCTTCTCCTTGTGACTGTCCATCAACACTGCCTCACCACAAAACACATCTAAGTTGACCATGGAAGAATATTATTCTCATCAATATTTAAAAAGGCGCATTTGCTCATGTTACATTGAAGGAAATGCGTTCAAGTTTAGCTCGTGTATACAGCAAAATACTTAAAGTTAGGACATTTGACTCTTTTTCTTCAAAACTGCATCGTTCCCCACGTCAGCTTTTGGCTGGGGAATAAAACCAAGAAAATGCCAACCAAAAACTGACACAAAATGGTGCACTTTAGTCAAGTTTAGAGGACAAAGGAAATTTCGAAAGTCTAGGGGGATATTGGGCCATTTGTGCCAATTTCGATGTATTTGGCCATTGAATGAAAACATCACCCTTTATTGAAGGGTGATTTTTCTGTCATTAGACAACTGTGACAAAAGTATGACCACATTACACAACAGAAAAAAAAAACATTGGGCCATATGTGATGGAATGCACTAACCTGCGGCTCGATATCTATAAGGGTAAACTCGAAGCGGATCCAATTTTGTCACAATCTCGAGATCTGCTTTTGTGAGGTCACGGTCGCAGTACTCTGATCTTTTCTCATAAGCAGAAGCATTGTTCTTTGCCTTCTCAATCAATTTAGTCATCTCATTGTATGCGCCGATCTTATCATTTTTTAGGAAATGAACTCGAGCAAGGCCCTGATGTGCTCTTGTATGCCTTATTTTAAGTGCATTTATGTAGCAATCAGCTGCCAACTCATATTTCCCGCAGTCTACATACACGCTTCCAAGATTGTTTAGTGCCTGCCACACAAGATTGTTACAGCATTCATAAAGCAGTGAGATTTTGGTACTGATTAACATCTTTACTTCGAAGTAACATTATCTCCAAACATAAATTAAATGAAAACCTATTCAGACTGCCGGCACAATGCCAAACTGGCAAATCCTGAATATCAGCTGCTTTCAGCAATCAGCATATAGCAGTAAGAAATAGGGAGTTGGAGGGGAAAAGAATTTTAGGAGTTGGATATACATGCATCATTTGAAAATTCGCAAAGTAGTTGTTTTTGAATGCACTACTAAGATCTCAGCTCAAGAAAGGAAATAAATGCTGTTGAAAGTAGAGCTGATAAGTTTTACAAAAACAAAACAATGTACGAGGGCATTTAAGTTTCTAAGAGAGTCTGAGGACCGTAAGTGAAATTTCCTGTAAGAGATGATTAGCAAAGAAAGCAGAAAAGAAATCATCATTCTATAACATACTTTTTGATCCAGACTTTCACATAATCTCATATTTACACAGAAACTTTACACAAAGGTATCTCACTTTCTAGCAAGAAGAGAAAATACTCTCTCCATACTACTACAATAGTAATCCACTGATTAAGATAACATAAAATGAAATGTTCACGCATTTAACTTATTCTAAAACAAGTGATCCGAGCCATAAAAAAATACGATGTAGTCGGAAACTAGCATCCATTTGCAGTTAAAAGATAAGTTGCACCTGTTTCAAGGGCTGTCAAACAGTTGAATCAGTGCCTATAATCATGGGAGGAAAGGGTAACGTCAACCACTAAAGCATGATGCCGCAAATTTACCAATATAACTTTATGTCATTTACCTCTGAAAGTCCATCAATAAACTGAAGCACTACAGCTAATGCTTTAAATTCTAAATGAACTAAATTATTCTTATAGTTATGTCAAATATTGTAGCACAAATAGCTATAGTCAACACAAAATTTGTTCTACTACAACAAAACAATTACAAAATTGCATTATGAATTTCAAAGAGAGCCAAACTGCTGCATGAATAATAGATATGCACTTATAAACCATAGCTAGCAATTCAGGGGATTAAAATGCATAAAACCTACCTGGCCTTTTCGCAGTCTGTCTGAAGGGCATTTCAACGCATCTTCGAGCAGTGAAACAACTGTTGAAGAACACGATGGGTCCTGGCTGGAATCCGCCAGTGCATAGGCTTTAAGGAAGAAGGCCTCAAAAGACCTGTTAATCTTGATAGACTCCTCTGCTTTTCGAAGCCCTTCCTCACAATGACCAGTGTCATATAATATCCATCCTTCATAAACTAGACGCTCATGTTCACTCGATGCATGTTGCCGAGCCAACTGCAAGCTTTGCATAGCTGCCTCGGGACAATTCAACCTACAAAAAACAGGCATCCATGAAATAATCAACAATCTTAAATAAGTAGTCAATTCTGAAAAAAAAAATATTGTAAATTAAAAGAACAAACCTGAGAAGAAGCAATGACTGTCTGAAATATAAAACACCTTTAGGCGCATCAGATTCAAGCATTTGGTATATAACAGAGAGGGAACCTATATCGTCAACAGAAGACCACCTCTCATAAAGTTGCATCCAACAATCAGCTGTTGTCCAATTATCGACATGCTCATGAACAAGGGTGCGCAGCTGGTATGCTGAAACCCGTCCCTCGAACATCCTGTACTCTGGGGAAAGAGTAAGAATTGCCTGAACATCACAAAGAGCTGCTTGGTAATCCTCAAGACCCAGATAGAAACAAAACCGCAGTTCCAAGCATTCCAATGCCAGTTTAAATCCAAGGACCCTATTGATTTCTGCAAGTGCAGCTTCAACATTCTGTTTCCTCATCAACGAAGCTGCGCGATACATGTAAGGATAAGTAAGAGTGGGATCCAGCTCAGTTGCTTTCTCAAGGTCCTCGATCTTCTTATCGCCTTCACAGTATAAGGACCTTTCTTGATACATCCATCCCAAAGGGATACTAGATGAAATCACAGAGCTGAGCTTGTCATATGCCCAAAGCTTATCACCCTTGATGTAACTTAGCCTAGCCAAACCTGATATAGAATACAGGTGGCCAGCATTTAGAGCCGCCTCAAAGAGCCTTTCGGCTTTATCATATTCCTGCCTTAAGAGCCTTACACATCCCAACTGATGATAAGCCAGCAGTTTCTGCCTGTTAGTTTCTGCTGACTCCAATAATTGCTCCAGGAAACGAACTGTTCTATTGGAAGAAGGACTAAGGTTCATTGAAACTTCACTTAATAAGCAGTACAGCGAAAATGAGGCTGTCCCAGCCATAATCATTCTCTCTTGCTTGTCAGCTTCGCTCAATAGTTCCACTAGTCGATCATCGTTTAGACAATTGGGAAGCTCTTGTAAGAAAATTTGTAAGCATGATGAAGCAAGGACAGGTGAATTCTCTTCTAAAGCATATTCCATGAATTCTATGGCATCATCCCTTGACGAAACCAGAGAACCTAGTTCTCTGTCGCATGCATCCTTTAGCTTTTCGCAACAGAATTTATTTGCGAAAATCAATATTTCTAACAAAACAGTAGGAGACAATTCGCTCAAACAGCCAGTCTCACTGAACTCACTTATTGCCTTAAAACCCAAAGGGGATATTTCATTTTCAGAGAAATCTATGTTTTCACAAAGAGATTCTGAAAAACACCCATTAAGCATAGCATTGAACGGAGCAGAAAGGCCTGCAATTTTCTCTCTATCACAAACTATCTTTTCGTCTCCAATTCTAAAAACAACATTTCTCAGGTTACAGTCAGCGTTAAGCAAAATGGTGTCATTGGAAGACGAATTTATATCAGTACGAAGCTGGGAGATGACATCTATAGGTCCAAACTCTTGTGCAAACTTACCGCAAGTGGCTAGTAAATCAGCAACGAATTCTTCCCCTTGCTTTTCATACCTTAACCATGCCCCAAATACAAGTTTCTCATGCACGGTGCTAGACTTCTGCCAAGCTAAGCAGAGGCTCCTTCTCATCAATTTTACTTCCCCAAGACCCCTAAAGACCTGGAATTGCAACAAATACAGGTTTGACCTCTCTTGAGAAGCACATGATTCTAGCTCTTCATGTAGTTGAGCTAAAACTTCTACATAATCAATAGGTTTAAAGAATGGTAGGACTGCAGGTTCAGGGACCTTGCAAAGTGATTCTCTACAAAGGGCAGATGAAAACAATAAATAATCAAATTAAAAAAATACACTAACTTTGGCTATTGAATCATAAGGGATGAAAACATGCAAAACTTACATGGATGAAGAAGAAGGGCAAGGGGATAATTTGGGAAGTTTCCCTCTTTCAACCTGAAGCCAAGACTGTGGATTTAAAGCATTGAGTTGTGATTCTTTACAAGATTCAGATGGGAAGAAAGCCCTCATGGGACATAAGCGATTAAACAAGTCCCAGATCTCCACAGTAGTCAAATAGGTCTTTCCTTCACTTTCTTTCTCACTCTTCCCTTTTTCCTTCCCCAGCTCAAACTCAATAAAATTCGGTAGTCAAAGGGCAATTTCTTTCCCAAAGGGACCAGAATCACGATCCTCAGCCAATAGATCAAGCTTAAAACTTTAAAAATACTGAACAAAATAGAAACAACAAACCGAAGAAGACAACATCCAAAATATCACATCACAAATCAAAATCTAGCCGAGAAGAGATGGCAAAAAGACCAAGAGAAAACCATATTCAAATAGAATATTAACCTCCTCTTTAAATTACAGAGATGGATAATCAAAAACCCATATTAGGTAATATACAACAAATTGTGCCAGTTTCCTTCCTCAATCAGATGAAACCAGTAAAGGCCAAACAGCTATGAAAGCTTTCATAAGATCTCAACCAAAAAGGTAAGCACACTCACATTAGACCCCACCTAATCCAACGCCTACCCATAGATACAAGACAAAGAGTAAGACACAGTAGCTGAGTAGTGACTTAGAAACTGAAGATGGAAAACACAGACAACAAGAACAGGCACGAGAAATCAAAATGAAAGGAATCCGAAGGGAAAATTCTGAATTCCAACTTTTGTTAACTTCCTTTTGTTTGGGAAAAGGGAAAGTTTTCTCCTTTTTTCTTTACTTTTTCTGTTTCTCTCTCCACTTTCCTCCCGTTGTAGAGAATAGAAAAAGAAAAATGATTTTGATTTTCAAAGGCTGTTGTGTTTACGAAATTAAAGTAAATTAGTTTTAATTGAATATTTTTTAGTAATTTGATTATCAGAGATTCAAAACAGCGTCGTTAGGTAAGAAGAGATTAAGAAGTGATCTGTTGTTAAATTGTGTGGACTTCAATTCTTCATTACCAATAATAGTCTGAACAAAGTGGGACCCTTTTGGAATCAATTAAGATGTTGAATAATGGTAACCATTTATACAATTTTGTGTGTTTTTCTCCCAGCTCATTGATTCATATATAAACTTGATTGTTCCTTTCAAAATAAACATCTTGATTGAAATCTCAATCGATTTACTTTTTTTAAACAAATATCTTCTATTTAAACAATTTAATAAAAGCTTTTTATATAAATACCTCAATTAGATAAATTAATTAACAAAATACCCCTTTTTCAAATTTATATCTCCCTCTAATTAACTACCTTATCTTCACTAATTAATTAACCCACGATTTGTGGCACATTCCATATAGAATACAACGAGCTGAAAAATAGGAATAATTTTAAATGATTCCAACCTTCTTCAACCCCCATTTCTCCATCATCATTTACCTAAGAACAAGGAATTTTGAACTCGATTTCATTAATTTGCAACAAGAAATCTGCAAAAGAAGGACAAGCTGCAAAATAGGAAAATTTGTAATCGGTTCCACCCTTCTTGAACTCGATTCTCCATCAAAATCATCACCCTAACCCTAAAATCGAAAAAAGGAACTGCAGCAACAACATAAAAGACGGCGGGAGATTAGAAACCAATCAGAGATTTCTCTCTATAAAGTAAGTTTTCTATTTTGAGATTATTTCGAAAGTGTATGGTATACATGGGTTTGAAACTCATTCACTAGATTCCCATTGTCAGATTATACTATTTAGGGTTTCTTTGATACTAAATCTCATCAAATGGACATCTTTTTGGAAAGTGTATGATTTATATGGTTGGGATTCCCATTGATTATGGTAAAAATCGAGATTCGGACTATGATTTTGATTCTAAACATGGTTTTTTAAAAAATGTATGGTTTAAATGGCTGGGGTTTGATTAAGATATTAATCAGAATTTGAATCTAAGGTTTATGAAAATGGTTTTTGAAAATATGTATGTGTTTGACTACTATTATATGGTTATGTTTGTATAATGTGTATAGTGCATTTTGATAATGTGTACAACTTAGGCTACTGTTATATGGTTGTAATTGTATATATATATGTTTTATAGTTATTAATTGTATGGATTTATCGTCAATTTGTATAGATTGTATTGAATGCGTTTGAAGCTTACATTTTTTATCATTTATAACAGATTTGAACAGGAGGAAGATGAGGACCAAACATTTTGCAAGAAACACTACCCGGACACAACATTCAAATGTAAATTGTGTATGGCTGTATAGGTTTAACTACTGTTGTATTGTTATACGTATAATGCGTATAGTTCATTTTGATGTGTATGGGTTTGGCTACTATTGTATATGGTTGTAATTGCATAATGAGTATAATTCATTTTGATTTGTATGGATTTGGCTACTATTGCATAGTTGTAATTGTATAGTGTATATAGTTCATTTTGTATTGTGTATGGGTTTGGTTACTGTTGTATGGTTGTGATTGTATAATGTGTATAGTTCATTGAGAAACAATTTAATGTAAAAAAAAGAAGAATCAGAGAACCATGATTAACGAGAAAGAAAATACTGATTAACGTGAATTCAATTGAGGAAGAACAATCTTTGTTGATAAGGGAGAATCTGATAAAATAAATAAAAATGACATAATAAACGTTAATAAAAAGGAAGAAACGGTTGTAATTAAAAAATTGTAATAATAAATGTTAATTAAAAAACTGTCATATAAGTGAGAATCTTATAAAATAAAAAATTGACATAATAAACGTTAATAAAAAGGAAGAAACAGTTGTAATTAAAAAACTGTCATAACAAACGTTAATAAAAAAACTACCATATAAGGGAGAATCTTACAAAATAAAAAACTGACATAATAAGCGTTAATAAAAAAGAAGAAATTGTTGCAATTAAAAAACTGTTATAATAAACATTAATTAAAGATCTTACGATCTTTGCTGATAAGGAAGAATTTTACAAAATTAAAAACTGCTATAATAAACATTTATTAAAAATAAAGAAACGATTGTAATTAAAATATTTTAAAAGAATATTAACAATTTAATAAATGAGTATTTCATTAAAAGAAGTATTGAAAATGGGTAATTAAATAAAAAAATTTTAAAAATAGTATTTAATTAAAGTGAAACTTTATATAAAGTAAAAATCACAATTTCTCTTAAAAGTAATTAATAATTGTAATGATGAAAATCAAATTATAATGATTTTTCCTTCAAAATTTTAGTTCTTCGTAAAAAATTTAAACCCACTGAAATGTTGCATCAATAAATAATGATGATATTGAGAATTTTACTCAAACTTCGGGATAATTTTTTTAAAATTTCTCTCATAATTTATGATGAATTGGTTAAATAATTCATGTATTATTAATGTACTCTTGTTTCATACCAATGATTTTAAATGATGGTAAAATATATTAAATTTGTACACCATTGAATTTCCTTAATTCGAAAACTAAAATGAGCGTGAATCAATAAAAAATTAAAAATGTTTTGATCAATATCCAAACTTAAAATATAAGATAAGTAAATGACAGCACATGCCTCTTCGACTAATGCCGCTGCTTCCGGCGCATCACAATGACCAATTTACCCCCTCTCTATACATTTGAACTTTTTTTTGGTGTTTTTGACCATTGAATAGTGACACTGACAAAGGGGAATTGAATGAGCCACAACTCACCACACTCCACTGTTTTTAACTTTGTATTATGGAATTTTTTTCTTTCAGAAAAAGGAACTTGATTAAAATAAAAAAAAAAAAAGGATGGGCAGCATAATTAGGTGGGAGATCACTCCAAGACCCAGTTACCTCATTCAAAACTGACACTCTTGATAGAGAATGAGCAATAATATTAATTTCTCGTTTTACCCAACTAAAAAGGTAACAAATAAAAAATCGAGAAAGAGCAATACAATCTGCAACAATCAAAGAAATATAATATAATCCCTTCTCAGAGTTCACTAAACAACTGTAGAAAATTTGATTATCCATTTCGGTCACTGCATGAAAGTAGCCCAGAATTTTTAGCCATGATAAAGCTTCTCTTACCAAAAATGCTTCGATCTCAAGAATCGAAATATGACTCGAAAGAGACCCCTGATTTTGCACCAATAAAAGCACCAGGGCTGTCTCGAAGAAACATGAGGCCCTGAGCAAAAAATAAAATTAGATTTTTTTCAATACCATAGAATATCAACCAATATTGCAAAACAATATTATTATTATTGTTATAATGTTAATAACATATTATGTAGACCTGGGCATGGGCCGGGTTCAGGCCGGGCCTTATCGGGCCTAGTTAAATAATGAATAGCCCAAGCCCGACCCAAACTCATGAAAAAATACATCGGGTTCGGGTCGGGCCGGGTCTTTAATAAAATAATCAAAACCAAGCTCGGCCCGCGGGCTTAATTATTAATTGTTTCAACTAAAAAAAATTAAAATTTATTACTAAAAAATAATTGTGAAAAAATAATTCCAAATATATTTGTAGTATAAGTCATAAAATTGAGTTTAAATGTTAAACTTTAACAAAAAATATGAAAATTTTCAACCAT
>CATIWQ010040176.1:0-21225 GCA_949673415.1 Euphorbia schlechtendalii
GTTGTCAAATCGTACTGATTATTTTTCAACATCTGCAATTACTTTTTACTATTCCCAACAGCCATATTTTTTACTATTCCCAACAACTATATTTTTACTAATCGGTACTGCATTTTCTTGTTTTACCTATGTCCGAGTCTGTATTACCGATGTTTACTGTTCTTTTCCCAACTCAGAGTGTTGTCAAATCGTATTGATTATTTTTCAACATATGCTATTACTTTTTACTATTCTCAACAGCCATATTTTTAACTATTTCGAATAGTTATGTTTTTTACCAATCGGTACTGCATTTTCTTGTTTTACCCGTGTCACAGTCTCAATTATCGAAGTTTACTGTTCTTTTCCCAACTTAGAGGGTTGTCAAATCGTACTGATTATTTTTCAACATATGCAACTACTTTTTACTACTCTCTACAACCATATTTTTAACTATTCCCAACAGCTATATTTTTTACTAATCGGTACTGCATTTTCTTGTTTTACCCCTGTCACAGTCTATATTACCAAAGTTTACTGTTCTGTTCCCAACTTAGAGTGTTGTCAAATCATACTGATTATTTTTCAACATTTGCAATTACTTTTTGCTATTTCCAACAGCCATATTTTTAACTAATCGGTGTTGCATTGTCTTGTTTTACCTGTGTCAGAGTCTGTATTACCGAAGTTTACTATTCTTTTCCCAACTCAGAGTGTTGTCAAATCGTACAGATTTTTTTCAACATATGCAATTGCTTTTTACTATTCTCAACAGCCATATTTTTAACTATTCTAAACAGCTACATTTTTTACTAATCGGTACTGTATTTTCTTGTTTTACCCTTTTTAGAGTTTATATTACCGAAGTTTACGGTTCTTTTCCCAACTCAGAGTGTTCTCAAATCCTACTTATTATTTTTCAGCATCTGCATTATTACATTTTACTATTCCCAACATCTATATTTTTTACTATTCCCAACAGCTATATTTTTTACTAATCTGTACTGCATTTTCTTGTTTTACCTGTGTTAGAGTCCATATTACCAAAGTTTACTGTTCCTTTCCCAACTTAGAGTGTTGTCAAATAGTACAGATTGTTTTTCAGCATTTTCTTTATTACTTTTTACTATTCCCAGTAGCTATATTTTTTACTATTCCCAACAGCTATATTTTTTACTATTCCCAAATTCTATATATAATACCATATGTTTCCCTTCTCTCTCACACTACACCAAGCTAGTAATTCCCAATTTCTTTGTCATTCTAAAATTCTCTTTGATTCGCAAAAGTTTCCAACATTCTCTTCATGTTATCATACTCTCTTCTTATGGCATTTGTTTCCCTGTTGGACGCTTGTGATGGCATTGACTACAGTAGCCACTTCATCATAGATACAGAATTTCAAACAGTAGAAGATGCATTTGCATATGTAAGGAGTATTTCAAAGGGATTTGGATTCGAGCTCGTTATATCATCTTGGAAGACAATAAAGAGCAGACTCATCAAATGTAGTCGTGGTTAGTCGTATAAGGGGAAAGACAAAAACTTGTCATTTTCCAAATGGATATTCATAAAAACAGAAAAATGCGGTTGCCCTTTCCGAATACAAATGAAGCAGAGCAATTGGACTTCCAAGTGATCAATTATAGTCGAAGTTGGATATCATGGCATGAACAACCATGTCATGTACAACTTTGATGATGCTCATCCAGAACATAATCCAATGAGCCAGGAATATAAGCAAACTGTTGCAGAAATGAGTGAAGCACAAGCGAAGCCTAAAAATATCATGGCAGCCCTCACTGATAAATTTCCCAATAAGAAAATTAACATGCACTAATTTTATAACTTAAAGACAAAGCTATGCAAAAATTCATTTAATGGTCAAAATGTCATTCATCAATTTTTCCATATGGCACAACAAGCCAAGTACTTGCATTGGTATGTTCCTGATTCAAAAATGAGAGCTCTCACTCTTGTGTTCATGGCGCATCCAACCTCGTTGAATTTGTTGCAGACATTTCCTTACTATGTAGGCATTGATTCTACTGACAAAACAAATAGATACAAGATGCCTATGATAGAATTTTTGGGGGTGACTCCTGATAACAAAAACTTTCTCATTAGATGGACACTAGTGAGAGATGAGACATCAGCCAGTTACGCATGGGCGCTCGATAAATTGTGGTAGATGTTTTGAGAAGATGTTCACCCTACTATAATTATTATAGATCAGGAGCTGGGTCTATTCAAACCAATAGAAGAACTATTTCTAAACACCACACATCTTCTTTTAGACTGGTATATACATAAGGATGTTGAAAATAGGATTGCCAGGGTGGTTGGATGTAGGGATCAGGCCCAAAAGATGGCTAATGGAAAATGGAGAAAAGTTTCTAAATCACAAACAGTGCAAGAATACGATGCCAATCTTGCAGTTTTGATGGGTTTGTGGCGTAGGGTATGGCCTAACTTGGTAACATATCTCATGGATACATGGCTTATTTATAAAGAAAATTTCATTCTTGCATGGACGAATAATGTTTTACACATGGGGAATACGTCAAATTGTCAGTTGGAGTGTGAACATGCATCGTTTAAGGATTGGCTCCACACATCAACTGGAGCTCTAGATACTGTATGGATGAAGGTCGATAGACAGATTCAAGCATAAGAAATAAACATAAAGTAAGTACATTTACTAATGTTATTTATGGCAATATTTTGACATTTTTTAATAGTTTACTTATTATATTACTATTTGTTCATTTGTAGGGTTGAACTTGAACGGTCAAGAACAAAACGATGTGAGATCACATCGGGATTTCCTTTCATGTTGTTATCATTTTATGTTTCTCATCATGCCTAAAAATTATTGTTTGATGAATACCAATTGATGTTAAAATGGGGAGCCGAAGTACGTGAATATTGTTATTGCGCGTTGCAGAAGACTCATGGGCTACCATGTGCATGTGAGTTGTCTTATGCAGCACGAGCAAGAGTAAATATCTCTATTGAATGAATCCACCAATTTTGGAAAACACTTATGGTTAATGAAGTAGGGGTGGATCAATCACAAGATGATTTTTCAGGCTATCTATTTGAGGCTCACCGACATCTCGCAAATATCATCAACATGGTCTTGCAAATATCATCAACATGGTAAACACATATCATCCTATTATTGTGGATAAAATGGTAACTATGCTGTAAGAACAACTTCGCCCTGAATATACTGATGATTGTGTTGAACCTGAGGTGAATGAAAATGTAAGGGAAAGACCAAAAGGGAGCAGGTCAAAACGATGTGAAAAAAGTGCTTGGGAGCATAATTCAAGAGGTCGTGGATGTTCTAACAGTTCTAGTTGTCGTAATAGTTCAGCTGAGAATGATTCAGTTCCCTCAATAAACAATGCATCAAGATATGGTATGTACTAGCTATTCGATAATTTAAATAATACAATTTTTATTTTTTTCATATTTTATCATTTACAACTTATTTGATTTGTTCCACTGGTTCAGGTGGAGTTCCCCTCCAATTTTCTGAGTTCATCCAATACATCCCAATAATTGTTCATCCTTTCATTGAAGGTGTGGTTAATGTGGAAGTAGATGGCAATTGAGGTTTCTGAGTTGTTGCATCCTACATTTACAACAACGAAGATGCATATCAATATGTAAAAACAATCTTAGTAATGAACTAATTGCCAAACGTGAAGTATACGAACCAATCTACTTTGATGGAATCGATGCAGCCACTTAGCGTATTAGTTGGGCGGGCGGTTCATGGACTCGAAATAGCAGGTATTGGATGCATGTAATTGAGGACTTATTCACTGTTGCAACACTATATAATGTTGCGGTTAATTATATCGGTTACTTAGTTATGCCCATAACTACACATTCTTGTTTCACTGTTTTACCTTTGTATATGACATCAAACGCAAATGGTCCGTGTGCCGAAATCTGTATTGCCCATACCGGATCAACCTTGAAACACTTCTTCAGATTGAATTTACAAGAAAATTGTCCACTTCCTCCAATCACTACTACGTGGTTTCATTATCGTAAGGAGAGTGTAATTGGGTGGGAAGATTTGTATACTTGGATGCTACAACAGTGGCAACAATTATGTGATTAAATTTGTACTTATATTTTAATATTATGAACTTTATATTTTATTATGTTCATGGAATTCATCAATCATGAAATGTATTTCCGCAGTCAAATTTTATATATTCAGTTAAAAAATTAAAAATATAAATTTTTTTACCAATTTTATATGTTAGCTGGAATTTTATTCCGGCAAAGCTATTAGTTGGCAGGAATAAAATTCCGGCCAGGATGTCAGTTGGCCATAATAAACAAGCTATAAGTTAGCCGAATTAAAATTTTGGCTAATCCGTAAGTTGGATGGAATTTTGTTCCGGCCAACTCATAGATTGGTCGGAATTTTATTTCGACCAATGTATGGCTTGGCCGAAATAAAATTCTGGCTGACCAGTTGGCTAGTTGGAAAATCCGACCTGTCGGTATACAGTGGCCGGATTTTCATTTCCGGTGTGGGGTGAAAAAAAACTTTTGACTTCGGGGGTATTTTTGTCTTTTGGACGGGTTACGCATAGTAACTCCCTTAAGAAAATAGCATTGGATTAATCAAATATGGACTTGATAATTGACTAAGTAAAAAATTATTTTTCATTACTTGTTACCAAGCGTGGAAAGTGGCATTTTATAGAAAAAAATTGGCTAGTAGTAATTTACAATCTAGGTAAATGCTATTTCTTAATCTTATATATATTCTCCAATAGAATTTCATTGCTTTTCTGCAATTATAAATTAAAAGAAGATGGTACTCAAACTATTTGAAAAAAGCCTATTCTCACAATAAACAAGCGACATTCATATTACAAATAGTTATACAACACCCATGAAAACACATGAAAAGCATCCCTTATTGGAAGACAAATACAAACCACTTATCATACATGTTGCAACCAAAATACATAATTAAGTAAATAGATGACACACGAGAAACTTCACTATCATCGATAGACCTTATGATTGGTACGCCATCAATTATCATTCTGACATTGCGGACCCCAAGGGTCAGTTGATTTGGAGTTGGCTGATAAGGTGAGCATCAATATCCTTGCTGCAATGAATGACAAAGTCAAGCAAAGTATTGGGATGTGGAGTTTCAGAAGTCATTCTTTCATACTCCAAAGTCCAATGCACAACACTTCCTTCCTCTGTTCCCTTTGGAGTGGCTTTCACTGTTAACCTGAAAAGCTTGTAATCCTTCAAAAGATCTCCTTCTATCACTTTGAATGTTGTTGAATTGTTCACATCATCTATTTCTTCTACCAACTCCTTTGCTACCTTCTTTTCCCCATCTATATGTTTAGTTATTCATTTTTGTCAAAAATCATTCTAACTAGTGGCATTATATGACAATATTAAGGCAAATTGTATGGTGAATTTGTTAAAAACAAAGTCTTTATTACATAGTCCTTTATTATCATTAGATCAAAGGTGTAATAATTGATCCAATGGTGATGAGAGAAAAAGTGAAGTTAAATTAGTAAAAGGCAAAGTCAACATAGCCCACACCATTATTAAAGATCATTTAATAAGTAATTAACAGATATATTATATATGATAGTAGGTGGAACAAAATTATCTTGCAAGGGCAAGGAACCGTTTGATCTATAAGGGTTCATAAAGTACACGCATGCCCATTGGGCTACAAAGGGATATATGTTCAGAATTAATCAAACAAATAGATCTGTGAGGATTTGAACCCCGAAATTGTTTGATTTTAATGATTATGCTGATAGATAAGCAAAATTGTATCTTTTACATAAATTTTGAGAAATAAGGTGACATTTTATCAAGTTTGTTGACTCTGAGCTTTGAATCCACAACCCACGCTTCTTGAATTTTCAAGGGTGGTGGCCATTAGACCAAAACATAGTAGTTGTATCTTTTATATATTTTGTTGTGAAGAATAATGTTAAAGTTATACTGGGTCTTATCTATTTGTTCAGTCTTGGCCCAGTGGATTCTGTAACATGGTATTAGACTCTCTTGAACTAAAGGTTTGAATCTCTACAAGTAAATAAATTCAATACAAATCAACGAAAGGAGGTATAAACTAATACATCAAGCGCATAGTACTATAAAAAATATTGTGTCTAAAACGCGAAATATAAGTAGTAGAACCAATCTAAAGACAAGTTGATAAGTATCTTTATATGATTCAACACCACATATATGTTTTCTCATGCAGTTAGCTCAATAATTTCAAGATCCGCAAAAGAAATAGATGTAATTAAAATATACCGTGAGTATAAGTCCAGTTTATGATAGTGTTGTGCTTTCCAAATTCGCCCTCGTGAAGATCACAGCCATGGATCTTATCGGGAGTCATAGTGTTAACATGGTGTGGTCTGCAACTGAACACATCATGAAATTTATCTGCTGGAGACTTAATTTCAACTTCTGCCTCCAACTTTTCAATCGAACCCATTTTTCTCTGAAAGATGTTTGTTTGAAGGATATCCGATCGTTGATATGAGCTACATGGTTCCCATTAGAGCCTTTTTATACACTATAATGTGGAGTAATGCCTAACATAACTAATTTATTGGATGATGCAAACTGTTGGCTTAACTTGGATTTTTTTAATAGAGATGAATCATTTCATTTATTTCATACACATGGATGCATTCTTTGATGTTATTAAATATTAGCTTCAACTCTCATTATTTATTGTATCTAAAGTCATCATGCACTTACTCGCCACTAAAACAGGAAACAAAATTTCATTGGTTATTATTTATAATTATATGAAAAAATAAAAAATCTTCTTTCTAGAGTATAAATAAATGCCATGTTACATGTTTTTTATGAAGTAAAAAGGAGTGTGTGGATTAGGTTCAAGGAAGGGGACCGTCCCAACTAAGTTTATCAAGCCGATTCCAAAACCATGATAATCCAACTCCAAAATATTATTAATCGAAAGGAATGGAAACATACTCAAGGCAAGTACATTAACGAATACAATAGTTTATCGATTACAATCGAGAAAAGCTGACGGATTAATCGATACATCCCGCAACTGAAAAGCCTAAGTGACATTTATTACAACTAAACAACCACCAACACAAATGAAGACTAGACAATATAGGGTCCTCATCCGATAATTTACCCTCGAAAATGAACAAGTTTCTTCTTTTCCGCAGTGCCCAAGCTAAGAAAAACTACAAAGAAGTAAAGAACTCTTGTGGCTGCCCTGTAGAAAATAATGATCGCCAAACTTGTATGAAATTCCAGCTCGAAGATGTTAAAGGAAAAACACGCCAAATAGCCCCAAAAGGTACTGCTAACAGCAAAAGCTAACACAACAATGAAGAATGGCATGATCCATGGATTCCAATTCTGAGCAAAAGGGGAAAACCCTGTCCTTAGCAGTTGCACATCCTCTTCGAACAAGAAATTCTTTTGTCGGTAAACACCCATGTTGCAATTGCTTGGGTCACAAAGTTTATGACTGTCGTCGTAATAAAAAGTCGTTGCATACACATATTCGGGGGAAACAAAGTAAATTGGAGAAGGCAAATAAGAGTGTCAAGTTGATGGGTGAAGCTGCTATGACTGAGCAACCCGTGGTGATGAATAAATCTGATATGCAGCCGAATCTAATGCTCTTAACTAGAAGCAAGCAGAGGTAATGCAATTTTGAAGAACGCATGAGATCTGAAATTTCGATGAATACGATTTTCCGAAATTTGGAGAGCAGTCTCTCGGCCAAGAAACACAATTCTTTAATCAATGTGGACCATCGCTCGATTAGATCCACATCTATTTCGGACTCGGAATATGGTTCGGAAGAAGATGGTGAATTTCAGATTGGAAATAAAGGCTCGATCACTAAATACGAAAATCAGAATGGCATCAATCTTGTTGTTGACCTTACATCGAAGGAGGCCAAGACAACTCGAGTAGATGCAGACAAATAGATCATGAGAAAATCCTGGGCAGATTTAGCTGATGACAAAGATGAAAATCCATGGGAAATGATTACTCGCAGATGTAAAACACGTAAAAGTGTGGTTTCTTCAACTGATACTGGTGATTCCTGACCTAGTGGACAGTGTAAGTCGCATTCTCCGCGACGGTCTCCACGTAGGTTTTCTTTATGATTGTTCTTTATTGGAATTGTCATGGCTTTCAGAACATTGGGACTAGGGATTGCTTTTTTTCTCTTGTTTTGAAACGTAAGCCTCTCTTTATTTGTCTAGTGGAGTCGATGACGGAATTTAGCAAAATTGATTTTTCTTTTTGGAGGAAAATAGGCTTTGAGCTAGTTTCTTTGAATGACAAACCTCTTCCTTCGATTTGGGTTTTGAAGTCGGTTTCACTTAGTACTGTTCTAAACGTTCTTTTGGTCACTGATCAAGTTGTTACTCTTCAATTTATTTGGTTTGATGTTGTTTTTCATATTGGTTTTGTTTATGGAAGTGTTAATTCTATAAGGAGGTGATCCCTATTTGATTCTATGAGAGGTGCAATATCTTCCATGGATGAGGTTTGGGTTTGGATTGGGGATTTCAATGCGGTTCTTGGTTCTCATGAGAAGCGAAGAAGACCACCATTATCTAGTGCTTGCAGGGAGTTCCATTCTTGCCTCGATGATACGGGGTTGATTGATGTTGAATCCAATGGTCCTTTCTTTACATGGTTCAATGGAAGAGAAGGTTCTCGACGGGTGGAGTCTAGGCTGGATAAGTCACTTATGTCAACTGGTTTGATTGATCATTCTCGGTCTTATGGCTGTTCGATCCTTGCGAGGCATTATTCAGACCATCATCCTTTACTTTTTGATAGCTCATTCACTACGAAATGCATCCCTAGGTTTCGCTTTCAATCTATGTGGTTAACTAATGAGTCTTTAGCGGCTGTTGTTAGAGGTCTTTGGGAATCTTGTTTCCCGTCGCTACCCCAAGTTCAGCTTTTACTGTTGAAACTGAAAACTCTTCGTCCTATTTTGCGAGAATGGAACAAGAATGTTTTTGGTCATGTTGATTCTAATGTTCGCAAGAGTGAGGAGTTATTGCGTGTTCAAACTAAGATTGCTACGGAAGGTTTGACAGATTCGCTAGTTCGAGCTGAATTTGATGCACATGAGAGTTTGGACGCTCACTTGAGACAACGGGAAATTTTTTTGAAGGAAAGAAGCGGTATGCGTTGGCTTAAGGAAGGAGATCATAATTCAAGTTATTTTCATCGTGTGGCGAAAATTCGGAGAGCAATTGGTGGGATTCGTAGCATGTTCATTAATGATGAGCTTAGCTTTGACACGGAAGCTATCTCATCTCATATGGTCTCGTTTTACACTAATTTATTTAGTGTTGATAGTAACGTCTCTACTGATCATGGGCTGATTTCTTCCCTTATACCGAAGGAGGTTACTAGTGCGGAGACTGAGGAGTTGATTGCAAGACCTTCTATTGATTTAATTTGTGAAATGGTATTTTCTATGGATGGCAGCAGTGCCCCTAGGCCTGATGGTTTCACAAGATGTTTCTTCCAACATTTTTGGGAGGTGGTTGAGGGAGATTTTTGTGTTGCAGTCCTTTCTCTTTTCGACACCAGGTTTATGCTTCCAGAGCTAAACTCTAGCATCATGACCCTCATTCCTAAGGTCGATAGTGCTATGCGGATTAAAGAATTCAAGCCAATAGCGATGTCAAATTTTGTTTTCAAAGTCATAACAAAAATTCTTACCAATCATCTGGGAGATGTAGTGGCCAGGATCCTTGCTTGGAATCAATATGGTTTTGTGAAGAACAGATTAATTCATGATGCAATTTTAATAGCCTCTAAGGGAGTAAACAAGCTTGGGGATAAGTGCGTAGATGGGAATGTTGTGTTAAAATTGATATAAAGAAAGCTTTCGACACGATGGATTGGAACTTTATATTCTCGGTCATGAAGTCTTTTAGCTTCTTAGGGACTTTCATCAGCTAGGTCCGAAACATTTTCCATTCAGCTAGAATTTTTATTTTGACACCGATGGGTTTACGAGGTTATTTTAGTCGTGGACGTGGAGTTTGGCAAGGGGATCCCTTATCTCCATTACTTTTTTGCATTGGCGAAGATTTTTTGAGCCGAATGCTTTCTTTTCTTGCGAGATCGTGGAACATTCAACAGATTTGTTACACTTCCAATACTATTTTCCCATTTCATTTATTATATGCGGATGATGTTTTGCTTTTTTGAAAAGCTAACCTTAGTAACATGGCTGTTATTAGGAATGCATTAATGCTTTATGGTGTTAATTCTGGTCAGGAGGTCAATTGGAATAAATTAAGTATTTATTTTGGTGACTCGGTTTCTAGCGCAAGAGCAGCTCGTATGGCAGCTGTGACGGGAATTAAAATCAGCAGTATCCCTTTCTCTTATCTTGGAGTTCCTATGTTTTACGGACCACTAAAAGCTTGCCATCTTCGGCCTATTTTACAGAAAGTCTTATCGAAGTTTGCCAGTTGGGTTGGGAGTTCGTTATCCATGGCTAGAAGAGAGGTCCTTGTTCGGTCAGTTATTCACAACACTCTGCTTCATTCTTTTGCTTTTTATAAATGGCCATCATCTCTAATTCATCAACTAGAGAGAGTGGTTTGTAATTTCGTATGGTGTGGTTCTGTGGAGAAAAGGAAGTTGGTTTTTGTTCAGTTGTCTATTTGTGTGATGCCTTTAGGTTCAGGCAGCTTAGGGCTGAGGAAATTGGATTTGATTAACAGCTCTATGTTTGCAAGATTGGCGTGGAAAGTTGCAACTAGTAATGGAGATTGTGGGACTTTATTGAAGTAGCGTTTTTTGAAAAACAACGTTCCTTTAGGTTATATTGCGCATTCCTCAATTTGGTGTTTGTTACGGAATATTTATGAGCTACTTCCCTCCCATACTCAGTGGTTCTTAAGTTCGGACTCTAATATGAGTTTTTAGAACTCTTCTTGGATCATCCCTTTAGTGGCCGAGCAGATGAATCTCCCCCCAAGTCAGCGTATGGCTTTATTGGATATTGTAAAGGATTATCTTTCTGATGATGGCTGGACGAAACTACCAGATTCAATCCCTATTTCCATTTGTTTGGAAATTTATGCTATAGAGCGAGTAGATGAGACGAGTGATTTCTGTGTTTTGCATCCCGGGAGTAAATGAATTTTCTTGGTGAATCTATTATACAGTTGGCAGCAAGGTAACTTTCCTATTTGTGAGGTCTCTCATAAAATATGGCACAAATCTGTTGCACCTTCTCATTCATTAATTTGTTGGAAAGCCATTACGTGTTACATATCGACTCATGATAAATTAATTTGTAGAGTTTTGCATATAGTTTCCCGTTGCAGCCTTTGTTGTGATCATTACAAAGACGTGGATCATCTTTTTGTTAAGTGCTCATTTGCTAGGCAGCTTTGGGTTAGTCTATCCTCTTTGTTCGGTAGACCTTTGGATACGGCCATGAACTTGAGAACCCTTCTTTCTTCAGCTTTTTCACATATGTTTAGCAGTCAAATTAGATTATTATGGAATGCTGGAATTGTAAACGTGATATGGCTTATTTGGAGAGCACGTTGTTCTAGCATTTTTGAGAAAGAAATTCCGGATATCCATCATTCTCTTAGACAGCTTTGGCGAGTCTTACGTCGAATGGATGCATTGGGGTTTGGACAAGTTGGGAATTCGGAGGTGGAGTGACAAATTTTATTTAATCTGAATCTTAATCCTCGGCTATTTAAAGCTCCAAGAATTCTGCTGATGAGATGGATTCCTCTGCCCCCTAATTGGGTCAAAGTTAATACGGATGCCTCTTGTTTGGGCACACCGAGAGCTTCAGGTTGTGGGGGAATTTTCAAGGATCACTCGGGACTAGTTTTGAGCTGTTTTGCTTTTTTGGGCGGGATTTCTTATGAGTTCAAAGCTGAATTATTGGCTGCCATTTTTGCAATCGAAGAAGCAATTTCCCGGGGCTGGTTAGACCTTTGGTTAGAAAGAGACTCAAGCTATGTAGTTAAGCTTTTACAGATTACGACTTGCGTGCAAGATGGTTGAGGTGCCTTCGGAAGTTTTCTCAAATGTGGTTTATTTATTCTCTTATTTTTCGTGAGGGTAACGGGGTTGCAGATGCTTTAGCCGCACATGGTAGATTAACGGGTGTTTCTTCCACTTGGCCCAGGTGCCTAGTTTTTGTAGAGATTTTTATTTCCATGATTTGAGTGGACAAAGCATGCACTTAGTTTTAGTTAGTTTTTCTTTCGTTTCTTTCAAACTTTTCATGTTTTTTTGTTTCTTTTAATAATATTTGGGTTTGAGTTTTGTTTTGGTCCATGGGGATGCTAACCTAGTTGGGATTTCCATCCAAAGCATTCTCATTCTCTAACTTTTAACAAAAAAAAAAAAAAAAAAAACAACCAACAAAAGAAATGAACCTTTGAAAAAAGACATGAGTTCAATAACATCATAAAGTCAATGTTCGGTTCCCTCCATCTTGAATCAAGGAAAAAACATGGTAAAAGGAGCTTGCCGAAAAAGTTTTTCCTCAACTAATGGACCAAATGAACTTATCTTTATCATCTAAAAAAAGTTGCAAGAGGTGACACACCGTTGCCTAAGCTACTAGCACCACCAGCCCTGAACACCCTTTGATTTGTTTCAAAAATCCAAACATGCAATTCCTCACAACGGCCTTGGGGAGCAAATCACAATTTGAACTTCCAAAACGGCCTTCAAAATGCCTTTTCATCGACTGTGCCCATACACCCCACTACAACCGAGACACTTTTCTAATTGCAACAATGAAAAAGGTCTGGGAAGAGGTCCTTTAAAGGCTGATTTGCGGTCCAGTTATTAGTCCAAAACAAGGAATCATTACCATTGCCAATAGAGACGTGAATATTTGAAAGAAAAGATTTCCAAATGGGGTCATATGCAGCACAACAAGAGATGATATACCTCTAGACCGGTGAAAGACTAGAGCGATTCGCCTCGCTCAAATCAATCCATGAGGTGAGCCCGTGTTTCTTCGGGTAACAAACAACCCACAATGAGTTCTCGTCCATAAAATGAAACTTCCAAACCCACTTCATAAGTAAACAACAATTTACGATTTTAAAGTCTTTAATGCCAAGACTGCCACACTCTTTAGGGAGAGTGATTGTATACCAAGTCACCTTACATAACCCCCTTGAAGATGCATCGCCCTTCTATAAGAAATTCCTCATCATTTAGACCAATTTGTCATTAATAGAAGCTAGCATTTTGAACAACGACATAATTAAATCAGCAAGGAAGAAAATACCAATTCGATGAGGATCACCCGGCCCGCATATGACTAGCAATTCCATTCCATCCAACCAAACGAGACTAAAATTTTGCCATTAAGGGATTCCAACTTGAGAGCGGATTTCATTTTGGATAAAGAGGTGTGCCAAGACATGTTAACGGAAATTTGTCAACCTTACAACTAAAAGAGTCTGCACATCTCCTAACTCTTTCTACTCTCAAGTGCATCCCCATCAAAGACAATTTATGTAAGTTTATCTGAAGACCCGAAATTGGCTCGAAACATCAAATAATTCGAATAAAAATAGCTAAGACTTCTTTGTCCGCCGGGTTAAAACAAAGAGTGTCATCAACGAATTGTAAGATTGAAATGTCGAGCAAAGAATCCCCCAAACAAAAATTGGGAATCAGACCTTTGGATATGCTAACATCAATAAGGCGTTTCATGCCTTCAACCACTAAACAAAGATTGAGGGAGAGAGAGGATCCCCTTGTTTGACTCCCCTTTCAATGTGAATAGGTTCACTCAGAGTGCCATTAATCAATATTGTTATTGAGGAGTGATCTAGGAATGATGATAGCCATGGCATCCATTTACTAGCAATGCCCATTCTAAAAGAACCACGTCAATATACTTCCACGAAACTCTATTGTATGCCTTTTGAAAGTCGAGTTTAAGGACAAAATAGGGATGCTGACTAGCATGTAAAGAATGGATTACCTCCAAGGTGACAAATAAAAACACTCATGAACATTTTGGCCTTTGATAAAGCCAAATTGATTCCTGGAAACTAAACGGGGTAGCAGGGGTTGAAGACGGTTGGATAAAATCTAAGTAATGATCTAATAAATCTCATGGATAGGAGCGATGGGATGGAAGTTATCTAAGGATGAAAACCTAGAATCTTAGGGATCAAGATAGTGAAAGACATCTTCAAGGCACATGACAAACCTCCACCTCTATGAAAAGACTTAGGAAGGCTCAAAACATTCCCTTTGATTTCATTCCAAAACCGTTTACAAAAATTTTAATTAAAACAATTTTCCTCACATGAGAATAATTGCCCAACATTCCTCTTCGGTAAAAGGTGCAATCAATTTAGAATTTGAAATCGAGTATACTAGATTTTTTTCAAAACTCGAGTATACTAGATTAAAACTCAACTTTCCCAAGGAGTAAGGTACAACATCCCCAACCAAAAATAATGATGAAAAATAGGAACGAATGACCCCTTGGATAGCAATCGAGTCATGCGATAGGCTTTAATTCACTTCTAATTAAGATATATGATTTGATCTACATCTTGCGAAAGAAACCCTTTGGAAAAAAGGGGTATTATCATCACCCTAAAGAGTTCACGAGATTCTAGAATGCTGATGTTTAACCTCTTCAAAATATCGCTTCGACTCTAACAAATTTTGCCATACAATCATCAATTTCGAACTCGTCATACTATCTAAGGGCAGTTTCCATGTCATGAACTCTTTGCTACATACCCTTAAAATAAGACGCATGCCATGGACAAATAAAGTTACTAAGCATGCTAAACTTCACATCCATGTTAATGTCATGAAAACACGAGCAAATATACCTCCATTTGGATGTAAGAAAAGTTGAAAAAATTCGTTGTCCCACCAACAACTAAGGGACCTAAAAGGCCTAGATCTCCTTGAAGATGACAGCCAAGAATGAAAAAGTATAGGAAAGTGATTGGATAGTGCAAAATCAACCATCAAAATATCTGAATTTGGGCACAAATCTATAACTTCACTAGCCACCAACACTATCAATCCTTGAAAATGCCACACTACTAAACCAAGTATAATCACCGACCATGTAAGGGTAGATCATAAAGTGCGCTATCATTTACAAACTCTTTGAAATCAAGCATCGAGGTCGTTAAAACCTCATTGGATCTCTCAAAGACATGTAGGGACTCATTAAAATCACCGCAAATAACCATGTTTAGTAAACTACTCATGATATCTAATAGTTCTAACTACATTGCATGATGTTCGCTTGTGATTGTCGACCCATACAATAATATTACATCCACATCCATAGCATTAGAAATCGCATGAAAAACAATCCATCTATTCAATGAGTGCACCACTGACCATGGAATAACCGTATTTTATGATAATAATAGACCCCCGAACAATCCCACAGATAGAACACAAAAATATGCAAAATCATTATGACCCAAAAATCAAGATAAAATCGGATATCCCAACAGCCTTGATTTCTAATAGACAAAAAATGTCTAGACCCCTTCTTCGAATGCAAGTTTTCACAAAAGATTGTTTTGCCTTGTTCCATAGCCCACCACGGTAATTCCAACTCCATAAAGATAACGACATAAAAGGGATTTATTACCTCAAAAAAGATCGCGTACATTCAGGCCCGACTATTGCCAAGAATGTCCATGATCCTAGCCTATTGATGCCATCTGAATAACCCTAATCGCTATCTAAAAAGAAAATTTTAAGATTCTCATTGAATTCGTAATCTCTTTTAATGGGATAACATGGTTCATGTTTGTAATATCTGGTCCTGAACTAGACTGAAAGTTTGAAGAAGTGAATTCCAATTCCTGCCGCCTTACCATATGTTCCAAACTATCGAGTTGACAACCTAAATAACACGCTACCACACTCAGTGCATCATTTTTTTACATCAATTTCCATCGAGCAATCCCCATCAGTTGAGTTCTCTAAATGACAAGAAATGTCTTGTCGAAAGCCAATATCAACTTTAACTAAATGGCTACCAATACAAACCTCAACCTCCTTATTTGTTGCCCCCACTAGAACAAATAGTAGACAAAACATAGCATCTACTCGGTCGAGGAAAATGCAGTCATAATCCATAGATACAATAGATCCGAAATGGCTAACTAACTAACGGAGTAAGCTGCTAGTCAAAAAGGCTAGGAGAAGTCCCATTAAGTCCACATACATTAGACACCAGGTTGGAATAAAGATTAACTTGTACGGATTAATTGAGGAGAAAAGATCTTCAAAAGATTTCCAAGTTCCCTCTAAAAGTATTTCAAATATTCTGATGAATGAAAGATGAGAAATAACAATTCACCACCAGCCATCGCCACACTTCTTACTTAACAATCCCTACCAATCAGAGTGTCGTACAATTTCGGAATGATGGGAATTCTGGGAACCATTGCCAGTAAACAAACCAATGTCTAACTTGAAACATCCACTTTTCCCTTGAAATTAACTTTGATGGAACTTTCAGCAAAAATAAGCTATCTAAATCTATAGCTAACACGACTACTTGCATAATGACAAAGTAAATCTTGGTAGAAAATTGGTGCTTCTCTCCATTTCGAACTGATCCTAGAGATCCTTTCGTAGTTTGCCATTGCGTCTGCAACCTTGTTACCTTCTCGAAAGATGTGTGTGATCATGATTTGCCTATTTTTGATCGAAAAAGTTGAACAACGTAAGTGGAATCGTTTTCAATCCTAAGTCGTGACCAGCCCCTTTCCGCTGCCATTTTAACTGCTTATATCGCTGCTTCAAGCTCCGCAACAAAGGAAAAAGCTGACTCCCTATAAAAAGAAAAGCACAAGAAAAGTTTCCATAAGAGTTTTGAAAGATACCCCCACAACCAGAAGAGCTCCATGATTCTTCCGTGGAGGCGTCCATGTTGATTTTAATCCATCTGACCATTGGCCGGGACCAGCTAATTGTCGGATACATTCGGTTTCGATAAGCTTGGTTTCAATCGGATGTGGGAAGGCTAATAGGAAGTGCGATTATCGGCAGAATCAGTTCTCGCAAGGGGATGGCTTACTAAATGATGGCGGCGAAGGTTTAGGGTTGGGGTAGGGTTATCGCTCATGGTAATGGCGGATCAGAAATATGTTGTTAGTAATTTTTTTATTTGAAACCTTAGAAGTCTATGTATAAATTTTTTAGTATGTCTATATGTAACTAGATCATCAAAACCAACAAAAAGATTTATTACATCATTAAAATGACTAATTTATCCTTTACATTTCTATAGTAAAGTTCTATGTCTTCTTAATTACCTATATATAATTTCATAAAAACACAATCTCTTCATCAATACAAGGGAAAATTAGAAAAGAAAAAATAGTGAAAAATGCATTGATAATCCATAATACTGCCTCCATTTTTTGTTATTTTATCTTTTGAAAATTAGTTTTTAATACCAAGACTACCTTATTATACACTCCTATTCACTTTCGTTCTTTTAAAGGATGACTGGCTATTTTTTTCTTCTGTCATTTACAAGTGAATTAAATAAGGGCATCTACAAGCTAATTACCACATACACCAATCATCTAATCCATACCATCCATCCCACCATAGTTAGCATCGGCTTCCCTACGCTACACGACAACACTCTCGATCTCCACCTACCCCTTTACTTCAAGCTTTCAACATGTTGAGTTTTAATACTCTGAACAAGATTCCAAGGGCTAAGCATTCCATCTTTGTTCATCCTCTATCGGCTCTCTTACCAATGCTAGACAAGTTGATCTACTTCGTAGAGTGGTAGATTATCTACTTTGAAGGTTTCCTAGAGTAAGGAATCCATCAATTCTCAACAAGGTTTACTCAAGGTATGGTGTTGATTATTTTACCTCTATTTTTATAAAAGGAATGTTAGGAACTTGAAGTTTGGTTTTCTGAGAATTTGCTGGGAATGCAACATACGCTTTGTTATTATTCACTTGAACATGATATGTATTGGCTCTTAAAAATTCTGTGCTTTTGTTACTAGTACCCTTTTAATTCCCATTCTCCAATCCGTTTGATACATTGTAAATTCAACATGTTTTTATGCTTGAATCTATGTCCTTAGGAAAATCTATTAGTCTTTATGGGCTTTGTTACCATCGTTTTCTATTGTTTCATCTTTCTAAGGTGATTTAGAGAAAATATGACCTAAGTGGCCAAAATCAGTACTTCACCGAGTTCATTGTGCATGGACCTGGAGCAATAGTAAATCCTGGTGATTTCCGTAGCTTCTTAGGAATTCTATAACATTAAAATCGATATATATCTAAAACCTTACTTCTTTTTTTTTAAAACCTCCGAAGGAACATTGTGTCCCTTTTTTGGAAAAAGTTTGGAGTCGGTGAAAATTTTGGAGCAAACGTCCCAAATAGGTTGATGCATTTGCCTGCCAACAAAACACCCACCCCTGTTTTTTTTTAATAAGATTAGGGAGAGAAAGAGAAGAGCGAGGGTGACATTTCATCCCTCAGTGAGCCATCACTTACGTAACACACCCGAAGGGCGAAACTGGAGAGCTACACCATGGGGGGATGATGCCCTTCCCCACTCCTCAAAACCCCCATAAAACTGTTATTAAAATAAAAAGAAACTACATGCGAAAGGGAGTAAAACATGCTTTATCCCCGGGAAAGAAAGAAGCAAAATGCTAATGAAAACGATAGCTAAGACGCCCCATTGCATCATGTGCAAAAAAATTAGTATAAAAATCAAGGAAGGTATCCCAACTAGAAAAACAGTTTGATATTCTTCCATGAGACTCAAGAGCATCGGCGAAACCATTCCCTTCTCGGAAGACATGAGTCGCAATAAAGGAGATGCTATTAATTGAAAGATGGCACGCAGCCCACTCCATCCGAATTGATCATGGTACATTCATGCAATGAGAATTTAGTAACAACACAATGTATGTGGAATTGCTTTCGAGCCAAAGATGATCCCAGCCCCTTCTTACCGCAATCTGGATAGCGAAGATGGTAGCTTTAAGTTAAGCAACAAAGCTAAATGAATTGGCTAAGGGGAAAGCAAAACAATGTAAAACTCTCCCCTTATCATCCCGGAAGACTCCACCACAACCCGAAGCACCCAGAGAACCAATGGAAGAGGCATCCATGTGACATTTAATCTGGCTAGCAGAAAGATGTGACCAACGGACTGTTGAAATTGCTTTCTTCTACTATTGAGTTTCCTGTCATACCATATCCCAAATTGTCCATTTTCTGGATGATAGTCCATAGCCTAAAAAGAGTTACATGAATGATTAGTCTTTTGTCATTAAAAATGCAATCATTCCTCGTGTTCCAAATTAACCAAAGGACATTGACAATCGGTGCATTCCAAAGAAGCTATATTTGTGGGCTGAACTTAAATGAAAAAGTCCGCTTAATTATCTCCTTAAGATTCAACAAGGTATCAATTCTTCTGCCAAACAACTAACTTAGAGACTCCCACAATTATTTAGCAAAGCAATAGCCAACGAATAGGTGGTCCTTGCTTTCCTCTTCAACAAGACAGAGAACACATCTTGACATAAAATTTAAGCCTTTTCGCTTGAGTGACTCATGCGTTGCGACATATAAAAAATAAATTCTCCAACATATGAAAGAGTGTGAAGGCGCAATGGACAAGTGCCATATCTTTTTAAAAATCGGATCATGTACTCCAAGAGGGTTAAGCCAAAGGTAAAAAAGTTTGACAGAAAAATGGCCATTAGAAGATGGTTTCCAAATGCAAACATCACCATCATCTTCCATTATCAAAATATTGTTGATATCATCAACTAGATCCCCTGGTAATTTCTTCGGTAATGAGTTCCAACCATCTTGAGAAAGAAAGTCACTCACTACATTTTTTTTTCTTTAACATGATAGCCCTGTTGAGATTTAAACGATTAGAAATCAAGGGAAAATCTATTCCTCATTCCAAAAGCTTAACTTAGAATTAAGCCCGATGCACCAACCACTATGTAAGTGATAAGTGTATAATTACACTTATTATCACAATAATTTTATACAATAAACACTGTAGTTTTGGTCATTTTTATACTTCTTATAAAAGATTTCACTTGGTATGTAGTTGTTTTTTGTGCAAATGCAGATACTAGGTAAATCTTGGGAGTAAAATGAGCTAAAGTGGAATTCTATGAAAAACAAGTGAAAAAGGTGCAAAAAGATGGGTGGAAATTAAAGATTTGGCTTAGGATCGAAGCTGTCGAAGATCAGTGAAGTTACAAGAAGAATTCTGAGTAAAACTCAATTCATGGTTGCGACAATCATTCACGGTATTAACTAGTTTGCTTTAGAAATAGAAGATTGCCAATCAAAGATTCACGGTCATGGCATATATCGCGATCGTGACATGGATGGTTTTCTAGTATTATCTTTTTAACTAACAACCGCCAAATAAGCATGATCAACCGCCATCAACTACCAACGAACAGACGCCTATCAAGATTCAACCAATCATGAAAAGGTGCTTATCCATTGTGGATTATATCAAAGCTTCTCAACCAATCACGATGAAGAGATGCAATCTTTCACCAATGGACACAACCCTTCATTTGGATAGACTCAACCCTTCTAACTCTATAAATACGGCTCCATTCCATCACAATTTTGTGGCATTGGATGTGTGCAACATTAGAGTGCACATAAAGAGTCACATATAGTGTGTATGTGTGTGTAGATAGATTCGCTACGTTCTTAAGTGTTAACGAGAAAATGTTTAAGTGATTCAAATCCTTGTTTCGATCACTAGATTTCTCAATATTCTCGAGTGATTGTTGTATAAGTGTACTTGCAAATCACTTATCAATAAAAGTTTTCGTTCTTCAATATTCGTTTGTTCAATATTCGTAAAGAATAGCATCCTTGCGGAGGTTCTATACGGGCCGAGACCGAATTCAAAGCAGATGCAGGAATTGCAAGAATTGATGACTCCCATCAAAGAGTGGATACGGTTTGATCAACTTTAGCTTTCACTTGCATACCTTACAACTTTGCTTTGCTTTCTACTTATAATTTCTATTTCGAAGTTTATGATATGTCTATGTGTCATAATGCGTATTTCGTGCTAAGTCTTTTATGTTAATCAAGTTATATGCGTTGG
>CATIWQ010040201.1:0-11273 GCA_949673415.1 Euphorbia schlechtendalii
ACATCTGCATTAGTCTATGTGACGGATAAGCGAAAATCAATAATTTAGCGAAGCACATCAACAAAATAAATCAACATATCATACAACTCAAAAACTTACACCATACCTTTTCTTTATTATTATTTTTATTAATGTGTAAGAATATGGATGGGCAGAGATATAGATTAGATCTAAACAAGAAGGAACGAATATAAGACAAATAACTGAATGAAAAATATGAATAGGATAAATATAAAAGATAGGGCTACCTGCTGTGCTGGCAAACACTTGTAGCTTAGATCTCAAAAAACTAGTGACAACTTGTAGTTCAGACAACAACTGAACTACATTAAGTGTAGACCACATTAGGCAATGCCACATCTTTGGCCGTTGACTGACTTGGCAAAGTAGAAGCTTCTGGACCATCTGTATTGATTCTTCATTTTTGTGCTGGGTGAAATGCCTTCTTTTGTTTCATGTAACATTTAACGGATCCATCTCAATTGGGTGTCTTGTCTTCCACAATTGGATCACTATAAGACAAGTCTATCTCAACTCTCTTTTATTTCATTTCCATTCACTTATTAACCTATGACTTTTCTAATTTATAATGGAGAAGTTTGAGATTATCGTTTTATTTATGTAATGATATAGTTTTCATAAATATAGACACAAAATCGTTTCGAAGTTGAAGACTTTAATCCTAAAATGCACCTTATGTTTAATTCAATGTATTTTCTTCTCGGAAAAATGTCTATCGATTATCCGAACCTCTTGGATCATGCAATCAATCAATTTATTCACTACATTGAGTATATGATGTTCTAAATTTTATCTTAGTCTAGAGTATGTTGAGCTCCTTTTTTTTAAGTGATTCATATTAATTATGTCCTTCACAACCAATTCTTATTAGTTCGAGGTTTGAAAACAAAATTTTTTTAATAGAAACACCTTGATGTAGAATGATTTTACTAACCGGCATCCAAATAATTGTTGAACTTATGACATAATTAGTTTGCATTTATCATCTCTATAGTCATATATTTACTTAGAATTGTGTCACGCCCTAGTCTATATTAACTAACTTCCGGATAAGAATAAAATGTTAAAGTGGGAGTCATTATATTAAATCAAAGAGAGGAATCGTTTGTAAAATCCACAAAACATTTGAATGGCTCGAAATGTATTTGGCCTCTTTGCCTTTTCCTTTTTGGATCTTTAATCTATCCATTTCAACATCATTATCATCAACTTGTTTCAACAAGGCATCCATTTTGCTTCAAATTAAAATTCACAAGCGTTGATATGTGTAAAAAATAATTGTTAAGAGTGAAGACTCCTTTCAATAATATTTTCTCAATATATATAAGATCCAAAAACAAATCACATGTGATGCACATGTTATTAGTATACATATACGGATAAAAAATATGTTATCTAATGGTATTCAGAAATCGTTGGAGAATAAGGGGAATACTTTGATATTTTTGAAGTCGTGACAAACAATTTCTATTTAAATTTATTTGGCTATCAAAAGTTCAATCGGATAAATTCAGAGAATCAAGAATATAGAATGAATGATTTATTATGAATAATATGAACCGTGACATGCGTTTTGCCAATATTCTCCCTTCTCTCTTTCACTAAGGAAACTATATATTTATTCAAAAATAAATGTATTTTCTGTTACTTTCCTCCAACGGTCAGTTAATAATCGTCAACAAAACTGCAATGCTGGAAAATTAAGAGTATTATTGTCACGATCGTGATTTTAAAATCCAAACTTTTTGTTTCTTGGCGAAGGCAAGTTATGAGCGCAACACGGGCTATGTCTAAAAATATGACTTTCGGGGTAAAAAATACATCGGAAAATTAATTTTACATTAACTTATGGGGTAAAATAATACATTTTTCTTTTCGAGCTAATTTGGTAGAGCTAGGGGCGCTGCCCCTTGGACCTCACTCCCGGGGGATCCGTCCCCGGACCTCCCCGGACCCTGATATCATAATAGACACCAAACAAACGTACACTCCGTACTCTCCCGACTTGTTCACTGTGACATTACAATCGCATTTGTCAACTAGTTGATTCAATTCCACTAAAATACTAACAGAATCTATATTGAAATTATTTTAGGTATCTTCCAAATAAATAATTGGTATGGTAAGTTTACTAGAATTTAAGAGCAGTATATTGACATGGTGAAAGTAGAAGATTTGGTTAAATATTATCAAAGAACAAGTGACTTTCTTGTATAAATATTACTGACCCCTCGATCTTGGTGACTTAAAAAGTTAAAGTCACCTCTCCAAACTTAACACTGTTAAACATTTTTAATTTATTCAATATATGTACAACCTTTTAATTAGTTCAATTTTTTAAAATATAAAATTTTTATATTAATACCACGTAAAGAGTTACTGAAACATGTGACAAAATTTGCGTCAAAATAAAGTTGATAATTAATAAAGGTAGGGGTGGTGTAGAAGATATTCTTGCCAGCTAGGATGATTGTGAACAGTGCATACATATGAGTATTTGAAGAAAAAAGGTTGTCAATTTCTATGAAAATGGTGATTATTTTCCTATTATACTTCACCAATTAATTATGTATTACTTCCTTTAACAACTTCCTCAATTATTAATAGTTTATCTTATATTATATAACACATTTATTTATGTTATTTTCTACATCTAAACTCAAATGATTTATTTCTTTCTTCTGTTATCCTATTATTAACATCTTTTTTTAGTAAAAAGTCAACTAAATTTAAATTTCAATTATAAAGATGAAATTTATTTTAATAATATGACCATTTTCTTTGATTTCTACAATATACATATTTTTTAATTTATGTAATTGCTTTTAAATTAACAACATCTCTAATATAGAATCTACATGGAGTCTTTAATTTACTAAACACAAAAAAAGGAGCATTCATTGTAGATTTATAATTCAATTTTAAATTAATTGAGTAGTTAAATTGGTATACCTCTAAAAATAAACCTGAAATCATGGATTCGATGTCAATCGTTTTAAAAATTAAATGTTAATAATTAAAAATGATTAAAAGAAAAGTAAAAAAAAAAGTCAGTATTTTATGTTTCACATCATTTGATTGCTATTTGTCAAGTAGCTACAAAAATAAATCATAGAAGAGAATTTGGAGGGTAGCGGCCAAATTTGACCCAACCAGTTGAAAAAAACAAAAGCTGCCGTATCTGATAGATGAACTCTAATTAGTTATATTGAGAAGTTCAATAAAGCATGGGTAGGAAAATAATTTTAAATATAAAAAACTAATCGAATTACTCCCTTACCTATTAAATATTATCATTTTAATTAATTTATAACTTTTAAAAAATTACTAATTAAATAAGATGATTTATTAATTTACCTTTTTCATAAATGTTTTATTCAATTTTCAAGATTATTAATTTATTCTATAAAAATAATTTGAACTATTGTCTTCTCTTTTTATTGGAGATTATAATATAATTATCTTGGAAGTTGAAACAAATTAATAAGGATAGGAATGGAAAACTTGGAAACAAACATCTTGAAAATACAAAATGACAATAAAAAAAACAACGAAATTTCTTTAAAATGATAATATTTAATAGATGGAGGGGGTATTTTAATTTATAAAACATAATGCTGAAGTGTTATTATTAATAAAATGAAAAATGGGTTTGAAATTCCAATTCTTGTAGAAAAAATTGGAAACTACATTGATATCATCATTGATTAGTTATACTAAAATAATCAAAGTTCCAAAATACTCATTAAAAAATTAATCTTGAAAAAAAAAAGAGAAATGGGAATTGGACTACATATACTGCAATGATTAATTTCCTCGATTATTCTGAATGTTGAATTAATTTGATATATTATAATAAACAAACACAATGAAAACATAAATCTAACTTTTCTACATATTTAAAATCGCTCTAAGACGATCTATTGTGTACAAAATCTGATTGATTATATTATTGATGCACTATTTACATATAATAGAAAACAAATAGGTAATTGTTATAACATATAAAATGAAACGAAAAGAGTTAAATAGTCCTTCTTTTATGAAAGCTAAAGAGAGTCCTTTAGCTAGAAAGAAATACGAACATCTCCTAATCCTGGCGAGTTTTATTAATCCTATATGTTTATGTACATATTTTTTTGCCTTTTTAAGTCGTTACGTATATTGCATTATTGAGATCCAATATTGTTGATCAATTGGTTAACCTGAAGTAAGCAAGATCTTTGATGATTTGGGATATTAAAAGATTACATTTTTATTTATTAATTAAAATATTATTAGAAGCCGAATGGGGAAGAATCCTACTAATTATTAGATTAGAGTATATATATACATTAAACAATGAAACTAACACGTGCCATAGATATTCAGAATATATTTTAGGTGTGAAATTTCAAATTTGTATCACACATGAAAACGAAATTATTATTATTATTATTATTATTATTATTATTATTATTATTATTATTTAATTTTTCAGCATTAAAAAAAAGTGAAAGTAATATAAAGGACCAATAAATCGATATGAAAAGTTCAATATATTTTGGTAAATTTTAGAGTAAATTTAAACTCATATGAAATTACACCTATCCATATAAAAACAGCACAAATCAATGTATTATTAAGAGCTTTTTAACTGATGCTAAGATGGCGTTTCTATCAAATACAAAACATTTAAAAATTTTGTCTTTTTCTAGAATATTAATTCCGTTGTGTGGTTAAAAAAATGTTCCGTTAATTATTAAGAGCTTTTTAAATAATATTCCCTCCATTTATTAAATATTATCGTTTTAATTAATTCACGATTTTTAAGATAACAACTAAGTAAATGAAATGATTTACTAATTTACCATTTCATAAATATCCTATTCAGTTTTTAAGACTATTAATTTGTTCAATAAAAACAATTTGACCTATAGTTATCTCTTGTTATTGTAGATTAAAATATAATTATTTTGGAAGTTGAACAAATTAATTGGGGTAGGAGTATAAAACTTGAAAAAAACATCTTGAAAATACGAAATGACAATAAAAAATAGACAACGAAATCATTCTAAAACGACAATATTTAGTAGACGGGGATTACTTATTAAAAAACACTGATTTACTTACTACAAATGAACTAATCTCATCAATGCCATTAGTTAATTAATTAACAAATAAAATATAGAAGAAAACCACCTACAATAGCCCTTTTTTTTAAAAAATGACAGTGTAAACTAATCCATAGCTAATCAGGTACTTAATTACAGTTTTGAACCAATTGAAATCAGAGGTGTGCATTCAGTTGAAACCGAATCGAATAGAACCGAACTGAATTCTTCGAACACCAAATAAGGAAAATATTGTTAACCAAACCAAACCAAATAAGAATCAAAACCGAATTAACCAAACCGAAATAAATTATTCAGTTTGGTTAAAAACCGAACCAAATCGAAATTTTAAATTAATTAACAAAAAATTTCAAATTTTAACACTTAAAATACAGAATGCACATCCAATATAAGTATTATAATGAATTAAATGGCTTAGTAGAGACAAATAAATGAATAAGAGTGCATTTCTGAGAAGATGAATAAATGTGTGATATAAAAATAAAATTTTATTATGTGTTTATATGTATTTCGGTTCGGATCGGTTATTGCGGTTTTTTCTATACAAAAACCGAACCGAATCGAATAACCAAAATATTGACATTTTACAAACCGAACCAAACCGAATTTTTAAAATAACCAAATCAAATTAATATTTCGATTTGGTTCAGTTCGGTAATTCGATTACTAAACCATTTGCACACCCCAACCAATTATGTCTCTTATTTTTATTTTTTTTTCTGCCAAACTTTCTGTCTATTTTTTCAGCTGTTAAAACAATACCTAATATTTTACTGGATTTGAATTCTCTGTGTTAACTCAACCACATTTGTCTATGGTCGTTATTTATTACTACATAAATAAGCTAATTAACAGGAAACAAGGGGAATATTTTGTCTTATATTAGGATTAATTGTTTAACTAAATAGGCTCAATAATTGCAGTAATCAAAACCCAAGTTGTATATTTGACCAATTAATATATGAAACCTACCAATCAAAAGTTACATTACATCATATGAAGCTTTTAATAAAACCATGTAATATGCATATCTTAAATATTATGCAGCTGTTGCCATAATGGTTACTGTTTTTTGCAACATATTTAATAACCTACTTGTGACAATAACAAGACAATATATAATGCATAAGAAATGTACGTGACTTGTAATGTACTTTGCACTTTATGTTGGGTTCTTTTATAAATCTAATTATCGAGTTTGACACATTTGCTGTCAGCTGGTGTTATAAATTTTGAGGCCCGAAATTAGAATATGAGAATAAAAATGTAATTAAAAAATTATTTCTACTATATTTAGATATAAATTTTACAAATAAAAAATTAGTTAAAGAATACAAATTACATAATCGATGATAAATAAACTCAATTTTTTTCAACAAATTATTGTGGTTTAAAAAATATTATTCTTATGATTATACCTAATTAGTTAGATTGATAATGTTGAATAATATTTTCTTGATAAAAAAATATAATGTTAAACTATGAAGGGCAACAATATAGAGATCTTTAATTTTAGGAGGTCTTAAACAATCGCTTAATTGGCTTTTATTGTAAGACCGGCCCTGGATGCTGTGAGTGGACAATTTTTTTTCAAGTCCAAACATAAACTCTTTCTTTATTTTCCCTATCTCATTTTTCTTGTAAATCCTTAATCCTATGTTTGGAAACTTTCCTTTGGTGGAATTCAATCTATTTTATATACAGTTTTTAAATGTTATAAGCAAAATATATTCAATCTAATTGAATTCTTGGAAAATAAAGTTCTATTTGAACACAACTTCAATCAACACATAACTTTAGGAATTGGTTCCATCTAAGATCAAACTAAGTTGTTACTGGGCCGGATGAGATGGGTTTCTAGCCTAATGGGTCAATGGGCCTAATATACATCTCATATCAATTAGCAACTTTTAAATTCTTTTTTATATTTATAATTAAGAGATTCTTTGTACTTTCTTGCAACTGTAAAGCGAAAATACTTGTTATAACTTCTATTGCTATTTTGTCACTTGGAATTGTTAAACACATTTAACCACTTATTAAAATAATTTCACCTATATTTCAAGAGGTCTTGAAATTTTTTTTACCGTTTTTTTTATTAAAAGGTACATTATCATATATACTGAAAAGTTCTTTTTAATAAAAAGGAAATTTTCATTAACATTGAAATATAGATTACATTTTAAATGTACATCGGCAAAAACCAAAAATATCAAACCAAAAAATTATACAAAATCTAGAAAAACATAAATTCACCAAATTGGAACTTTAACAAGAAATTTGTTAATCTTAATTTTTATAGTCTTGTCTTTACAAAAAGTCATTAAAATACCTTCAGAAAACTATCTTAATGAGCTTTGGATATCACATACTGCTCTCTGAGTAATATTTATGTTATACATATGGTTTTTTTTGTTCCATTTAGTATGAATAGCACACAATAAGATTAACATTTCTAGAACATAAATAAAAACAATAACAAATTACATAGCATAATAATCAAATGACTAACAATTTCACCATTTAAAAATAAAAAATGTAATAAATTGTATAACACAATAATAAAATAAGCAACGTATATGTTGTGGTATTGATGATGAAATGTATAATAAGTATATTTCCCTCCCGATTCTATGTGTTTTACAAGTTAATTTCTGCGAAACTCTTAGACAATTTAAATTTTTTGTTTCATAAATAGATTTTACGACCTTGCCGCTGTGCTTTGGACCTTTTGGTACGCAATCTTTCGGGCTTGGTCACATGAAAAAGTCATTTTCCAAAAATATCTTTTAAAAATCTATGAAAAAATAGATGAAACGACGCCGAATAATCGAATAATACGGATTCTTTTTTGTGTACCCGACCCAGCTAACCAAAACCATCGGGTAACGAACAGCAAAAGCCAAACGACAATTCAATCATCAATTAGAAAACAGAAAACCAAAAAGAAACCTGCAAATCCAAAATAACCAATCATTTGATTCATTTCAACTCGATTCAGCTCTCAATCCTGATTTTTTGCGATCATCGCCCGAAAGAAGGTCGTCTTTGTCGGATTAACCGGTAAGGTCTACAGTTTATCCCTTTCCCATTACTGATAGACACCATTTGTAGGAAAGAAATCGACTTTGCTGGAAATCTAGGGTTTCATTGCTCAATAATGAAACCCTAGTCCTTATCATAGATGGGCGTCGAATTTATTTGATTTTCAGTATATCTATGTTATGATTTCTGAAGAATTTGTAGAGTAAATTGTCGGAGATGACTTTATTCCGTAGCTTGTACAGTTCACAAAATCCCCAATTTAGAGGGGTATTCAATGGAGTATGTAGTATTATCTTGTTGTTTTTAATTTACAATCGGGTAGATATATCTAGAGCACCCAATGAAAATTCAAGCCTGCGAGCTTCAATTCATTGGCAAATGATCGAAGTTGTTGCTAATTCGCCATCTCCAGCCAATGCGAGTAATGATGAATATCATGTGAGCGTTCATAGTCCAGCAATTTGCAGCGGTTTAATTGATCACAACGGTTATGCGAATTCATGTGAATACTTGAAAGCAAACCCAGACTGTTCATCCGGTGGGTTCTTTGATTATATCAAGTTCTTATTCTGCGATTGCGGCGATTTTAGAGTATTAGGCTGCATAATATTGGGTGTTTGGCTGCTTGCTCTGTTCTATTTATTAGGTAATACCGCAGCAGATTACTTTTGTTGTTCATTAGAGAAGTTATCAAATCTTCTAAAGCTGCCCCCTGCTGTTGCTGGCGTCACGCTTCTTCCTCTTGGGAACGGAGCGCCAGATGTCTTCGCGAGCATCGCTGCCTTCATCGGGAAAGATGCCGGAGATGTGGGCCTTAACAGCGTATTGGGCGGGGCGGTTTTCGTCACATGCATTGTTGTCGGGGCAGTTTCATTGTGTGTTGCTGACAAGGCGGTTCAGGTCGATAAGCGATGCTTCATCAGAGACATCTGTTTCTTCCTCGTTACGCTTTTGTCCCTGTCGGTAATTTTGATGGTCGGAAAGGTGACGGTTGGAGGGGCGGTCGCCTTTGTCTCGATTTACATCGTGTACGGCGTTTCGGTTGCTGCCGGCGAGATTTTCCGGAAGCACAAACGAATGTTCAACAAACTCGACATTATAACGCCACTGATTCCCGTTTACGAAGATGAATCGAGAGTTTACGGCTCTCTGCTAGACGTCGAGAGCGACAGTGATGTTCCGCTTTTACCCCCGTCTTTGCCGTCATGGATGTGGGCATCAAACGTCGCGATATACTCGAACCACTCTTCAAAAATCGGTACTTTAGACGAAGAACGCCCTCCTTGGGGCTGGACTGATGGGGACATAAATGTCAATAGCTCCCAATTCTCATGTTCTAACTTGTTTTCGCTAATCGAGATGCCATTGACAATACTGAGACGGCTAACGATCCCTTTAGTCGACGAAGCGACATGGTTGAAACCATATGCAGTAGCCAGCGCGACAATCTCCCCGATTCTCTTGGCATTTCTTTGGAACGGTCAGGAGGGCAGAATCGTAATTTACTTCTCAGGAGTCATTGTCGGTTTCGCCCTTGGTTTTCTCACGTACTACTACACTCTACCCAATCACCCGCCTCAGAGATTCTTAGTCGGCTGGGTTATGGGCGGTTTCGTGATGAGCATCGTGTGGTTCTACATGATAGCGAACGAGCTCGTTGCGTTACTAGTAGCTTTCGGGGTCGTTTTGGGGATTAACCCGTCGATCCTCGGGTTAACCGTGTTGGCATGGGGGAATTCGATGGGCGATTTGGTGTCGAACATCGCTCTGGCGATGAACGGTGGCGATAGTTTACAGATCGCCTTCTCTGGGTGTTATGCGGGCCCCATGTTCAACACGCTAGTTGGTTTGGGAATCTCGATGCTTCTAGAAGCCTGGTCGGAGAAAAACGGGGTTTATACCGTTCCTAATGATGGCAGCTTGGTTTACACAATGGGTTTCCTAATGACGGGATTGGTGTGGGCGCTTGTTACACTTCCCCGTAAAGATATGCGTCCAAGTAAGACGTTAGGTTTTGGCCTTGTAACTTTGTATTTTGTTTTTCTTTTGTTGAGGATAACAATGGCCACGGGATATGTAACAAAATGAATGCATTGGTAAACTTAAGAGTCCTAGAACTGTTGTTTTACTCATTGTAGAATTCTTTGTAACTGTGTTGTTAGGATCTTCTCTAGTGCTTAGATTTTCAGGATTGTTCAATTTCCTGAATAACAGGGTCATATACTTTTGACTGTCATAATATGTAAAAGATGAATTTGACTTGTGCTTGAAATACTGCAACTCCTTTTCCTTTTTAGAGCAAAACAGATCATATCGATTCTTGACATTCGCAGAATTTGTAAAACCCACCTTTGTTATTGGGCAGAACTTGTTGGAGATGCGGAGAATCCCACATTGGTATTAAATTAAGAACAGAAAGTGGTATAAAAATATAATAAATTGGATATTAACACAAGTTCGTTGATTTTGTGTTAAATGAGTCAATGAAATGGAAGTTTTGATGGTGAGTGCCAACCAAGGGTCAACTTCGTATTTATTGGGAAGGCCGTGCCTTTACTGAAATTGAATAAAAGATCAAGGATCAATTTGATAAGTTGAGTGCAGGATATTTGTATCCTAGATAAATTCCGGCTTCACAAGAATATCATAAATGTATAACATCATAAAAAGAGAACCCCCATAAAATAAAGAAAAATAATAGTCCAGCATATATAGAATTATATTCCAATTCTACCAAATCCGAAAATATTAAACTGGGATTGTTCAGAAATAAATTTGTTAGAGTTGTCTGTATTGTCATTGAGATGCATAACTGTCCATACAGAATTAACAATTAATTTTGAAAGACTAGGCTAAATGAAATGAATCTAAACATTGGTTAAATGAATACATTGTTTATTGAAATATAATTATATACAAATACTGAACGTCCAAACTTGTTTCATACCTCTAGGAATATATAATAATGTCGCAATTTATCAATATTGCTTATTGTGAGATTTAAATCTACAGACTCAGTGAATTCTTCATTGGGATAATATTAATGGTATTTGACGAATTTAGAAAATTTTTTAGTGGACTATCCATATATAT
>CATIWQ010040209.1:0-14497 GCA_949673415.1 Euphorbia schlechtendalii
TTACTTTTTTCATTTTGTAGTATTTTTAATTAAACTACATTTGTCCCAAAATAATATTACAAAGTGCGGTTTTGTTAATACTAAAAAAGTTAAGGATCTAACAAAATATCATAATAAAATTAATGAAACAAAAATATAATATTATATAGTTAAAAGGTAATGTTGTTATTATTGATATAAATAATTATTATTCAATTAAGTATCAGTATTTTCAGTTTCAGAAAAATAAATTTCAGTTCAGTTTCAGTATGTTCAGTTTCAGTTCAGTTCAGTATCGTTCAGTTCAGTTAAGTTTCAGTATGTTCAATTTCAGTTGAAAAGAACAGAGCCTAAGATAAACTGAGAAAATATAAAACCAACTTTTAGATTAAGAAGATAGAGCCGAAACCCATAAATAAATATGTACAAACTGAATAATTTTTCTTTCCTAATTGTAGAAAATCGGTTTATATACTGAATTGGATTTAGATCCTGTTTGCTTGTAAGAAAATACTATGTAGGAAAATATTTTTCAAATTTTCTGACGTTTATTTGACATGAAAAATAAGTTAAATGAAGATAATGTGCAAGTTAACATGAACATGTTGTGTAAATTAAGGAAAATGTTTTCCCATGAAAATGATAGGAAAACATTATCCTTAATTTTCTACCTTACCCCTTCACTAATATCATCATCACTTCTTTCATCCACACCAACACAGTCACCACTTCTTCCATCCCACTACTGTTACTATCACCACCACCTCTTCCATCCCACCTTCACCACCACCACCACATCTTCACCTTGCCAACACCAACACTTTCACCCGAACACCATCATTTCTTCCACCACCACCCACACCAACACATCTACCACTCCCTCTACCTCGTTAATGTCACCGTCACCATCACCACCATCACCCGAACACCACCACTTCCTCCATCACCCAACCAATACATCCACCACTTTCCCCATCCTATTACCGCCACCACCACCACCACCTCCTCATCCACCCCATTGCTGTCACCACCACATTCACCTTCTCTATCTACATTTATTTCTATATTTTAATATAATTTTTTATATAATAGTGATTATTTTTTATTTTACATATTTCACAACATACACACAAGTTAAAATATGATATTATAAATATAATTTTTTTTTTTTTGAAAACCAAGTATAAATTTTTACTTAAAAAATATTTTTCAAAATTGTAAACAAACATCAAATAATATTTTACATTGATGTAATCAAACATATGAAAATAATATATTTTCCTCATAATATTTTTCCCTTACATAACATTTTTTCTTACACATTATTTTCATATAAACAAATAGAACCTTTAGCATAATAAATTCATAATTATATACAACTTAAAGGAATAACATTTTACTGAAGTCCAAATGATACAGTCTAATTAGTTATAGGGCTTTTTTCATAAATGCGTCATATAAGGCCCATAATTTAGGCTTGGGATGACTAATTGTATAAAAAATAAAAAACTTGATTATTATTAAACTTATACGTGATTTTGGAAAACTCGTTCAACTGTGAAAAATCTTCTGGCTTCAATTCCTTCGATTTGCCTAAACTTCCATCTCCGATCAACGATTTTCATCTTTTGTCATGATTCAGTTACTCCGATTGACAGAGAATAAGTTTTCAAGCTAAACAGGTCAGTTTTGATTCTAAACCTAAATTTGATTTTGATTTAACCTAAATCAAGTTTTGTAATTTTAACCAGCATCTAAAGCTTCATTATGTTAATTCATATGTTGATTTTCTTCGGAATAGTTATTTTTATAGGTAGTGTCCGTTTATCGCTCTAATTTTTCAAAAAAACACTTTTATTTATGCATGAGGTCCAAAGCGATTCTCATTAACTAGCTTCATAAGTTTAGTTCTTGAACTAGTTAGTATCATCTTCAATTAAAGCCATAAGGTTAGGAGCAACGCGCAGGGGGGGGAGGTGATTGAGAGTCATAGGGTTATGGAAATTAAAGCCATGACCTTTTATTGCCTCAAAAAACATCTAATTAGATGTTTTTTGGTGAATTATTTTTTGGCTATGATTAATTATTATCCATGCTTCTGAGAGTAATGGATGGAGTAGAAAAAATAATATATGGTTGAATTTCTTGATATGAGCCTATTAAACCAAATAGTTGTTTTCATGCTTTTGATGCAATTGGTAATTGTTGATTTGTCAATGATGATTAGTTTACAGTTTTAATGCCAGTTCTGCTTCAGAAAATTCTTGATCTGTAGAGTTGTTTCAATTCTGAGACTTTATTGTAATTAAACAATTTCTTTGAGCTTATTGGTATTGTCCATTGTTGAGTTCAATGTTGATAATTGATTAGATTATGCCAATGAGGAAATAATCCAACCTAAATTTGTATGTGTAGGGGAGCTTAGATCCTGCTTTGCAGGGAGAACCTACATAGTAGAAGCTACATTACTCTGTTATTAATGGATTCTACTGAGGCAATTCATATAGATTTTGATGTTTTTATGTTTGAGTTTAACTATACCCAAGTATTCTATACCATGGATTTGAGTTTGAAAAACTCATGACAGTGTGTGTTGTCATTAGCTTCTACTCTACACCCACGAGATTGGAGTTAACAACACTATATGAGAAACGCTCAAATACATCGAAAAAGGAGAAAATGTTGTTTTTAGACAATAAAAGGTTATGGCTTGTATTTCAATAAGCTTCATTAATGTTAATGTTTTCAATCATGTTAATGTTTGTGGATCCATTGCTTATGTTTCTCAGAAATCTTGGATCTAGAGTACAAGAGTTCACAATAACATACTTTATGGGATGTCTATGGATCAAGCCAAGTATGAGAATGCCATGAAAGCTTTTGCTTTGGATAAAGACATTAACAGTTTCAAGCATGGAGATCTTACAAAATTAAGCCAGTGAGGGCTTAATATGAGTGGAGGATAGAAGTAGAGGATCTAACTTGCTAGTGCTTTTTATGATGTTGTTGATATCTATCTTCTTGATGATCTGTTTAGTGTAGTTGATGCACACACAAAATACGATGTATGGCAAAAATCAAAAAAAGGAAAACCATTATGCTTTATCAAAAGCATGAATAATTGTAGAAAATCCAATTACTAAAAATTAAAATTGCAAAAATGTGTCATGACTGCTCTGGGAAACAAGACTGTCATTTTAATAATTCACCAAGTAGAAATCCTATCATCATAAATAAGACTGATACAATTTGGTTACAAATATTTAATTATACGATTCTATGTTAAAACTTATTTATATTTGAAAAACAAACAATAATTGTAAATATCAAAATCATTACAACAACAAAATAAAAATGTATAATACAAATTATACCAAATAGAAAAAATGTATAAAATCCATTATACAACTTATAACAACATAATAAACATGTATAATACATATTATACCAAAATAAAAGGGTATAAAGTCGATTATACCAAAACTAATGTAAAGCAAAACCATCACGACAACAAAATAAATAAAATATAATACATGTTATACCAAATATAAAAAGGGTATAAAATTTATTTAACAAAATATGAATTAAAAGTAAAATCATTGAACAACACAGTAATCGACTGCAACATCAAAATAAATTATACCAAATATAAAATTGGTATAATACATATTATACCACCAATAAATTCACTTGAAAAGCATGTAATATATTACACTACACATTTAAATAACATTAAATTAAATAAAAAAAACAAATAAGAAAAAAACAATCAATAAAAAAACAGGTATAATACATATTATACTAAATATAAAAATGTATAAATTTTATTATACCGAAGTTAAATTACCAAAAAAAAATCATCGAACAACATACAACAAAGAAATAAATAGGCATCACACAAATTGTACCAAATAGTAAAAATGTATAAAATCCATTATACAACTTATAACAACAAAATAAACATGTACAATACATATTATACCAAAATAAATAGGTTTAAAGTCGATTATACCAAAACTAAAGTAGAGCAAAACCATTACGACAATAAAATAAATAAAATATAATACATGTTACGCCAAATATAAAAAAGGGTATAAAGTTTATTTTACCAAAGATGAATTAACAGTAAAATCATTGAATAACACCATAATGGACTACAACATGAAAATAAAGAGGTATAAAAGGGGTATAAAGTTTATTTTATCAAAGATGAATTAACAGCAAAATCATTGAACAACACCATAATGGACTACAACATGAAAATAAAGAAATATAATACATGTTATACCAAATGTAAAATTGGTATAATACATATTATACCACCAATACATTTGCTTGAAAAGTATGTAATATATTACACTGCACGTTTAAATAACATTAAAATAAAAAAAAACCAAATAAGAAAAATACAATCAACAAGGTATAATACATATTATACTAAATATAAAAAAAATTATAAATTTTATTATACCAAAGTTAAATTAACAAAAAAATCATCGAACAACCTACAACAGAGAAATAAATAGGCATCATACATATTATAGCAAATAGAAAAAAATGTATAAAGTGTATTGTACCAAACTAAATTACAACAAAATCATTACAACCGCAAAAGTAAGCAAGTATAATACATATTATACCATATAGAAAAATGTATAAAGTTTATTATACCAAACCTAAATTATAGCAGAACTATTACTACAACACAAATAAACAGGTATAATACATGTATTATACAAAATAGAAAAAAACTTATAAAGTCTATCATAAAACCCATAACAGTAAAATATAAATAAGTATAATACATATTATACCAAACAAAAAAATGCATAAATTTTATTATACCGAAACAAAATTACAACAAAACTATTACATCTTTTCTTTTGTGTTGGAAGATGCGTATATGCCCAACCTGGAAGTTTTTTCTTTCTAAAGTGAAATCTAAATGCATTTTCAAGCACGATGATATTACCATTCCAAGCAAAACAAAGCCTTGGAAATTTGGAGTTGCCCAATACTGGCATAAGATAAAAAGTAATCTATGGAAAGTCAAAATCATAATAACAAATCCTCAAATCTCAGTAACCCAAAATTCAGATCCGATGCCACCATGAAAGCTAGTCTGAATTGAACCATAAACAGATAAAATCCTCACAATTGGCCCAAGAAACAAGGTTATCGTTCAATGATTTCGAAGAGTTGATTTGCTACACAACCTACTTGTTGCTACATACTTCTAATAAACTCCATTGCCTCAAATACCTTTGCTTTAAGAGCTTTTAGTGATTCCAACAAGTGAAAAACTAGGTCTGATCCATCTCCAAAAGCATTTCGATCACCTTAGCTGCTTGATTAGAGGGTACAAATTCTCACCCAACATCTACATTCATCGATTCCAAAAAAGATTTAAAATATGACAAACAAATAACTATTCACCATTTTCCTAAATAGCATTAGTGATAACTACAGATTATAACCTTTCAAACACATATAATCATGATGTTCCAAATAACAAAAATTTTATCTATAATCTTATGAGTAGTATCTAAATGAATAGTGCTAGCATATGGATCCGTAATATAATTCTATGATATAAAATCTCTTTAAGTCATTTCATCGATCACTTTACATGCATATTCTAAAGCTCCACAGTTTCCATACATATGAACCATTGAATTCTAAACTTGCAAAACAAAATCGAGATCAAAAGCAAACAAAATTCAATTTCATATATTTTCAATATAGAATACAATATTATATTAGGTATAAAACTCATAATTGACAATTTGTAGTTCATCCAATTACATTATACCAAAACAGATTACACTGTCAATACTACTAAAAGAAAGATGATTAGCTTGGTGAACAAAATCGACAAAATTAAAGATCAAATAGAAGATCAATTAAATCAAACAGAATCATTACTTACAAGTCAACATCCCCGAAAACTAAAAACTATAAAAAGATAGATGAAGAAACCGGAAGCGCCATCAGAAAATAATATCAGAAACGAAAACAAAATTGGAATAATGATTGGAAAACAAGTGAATGAATCAAGTAGAAGAAATCGCAGATCAAGGAGCAAATCAAGGAGAAGAGCTACTGAAGAAAAAACAAAAGAGGAAAAACTCATCTTTATATATTCACGTAAAAGTTTAAATACAAAGTTGAAAAAAGACTTAAATACAAATTAATGCTGTTTTGGTTTTAAATACTAATAAATCTAATTATGTTGCATTCCTTATAATTCCCCTTAGTTATATTTGTTTTGAATCTTTAATCCACATATGAATTGAAGCTTATACGGGGCCAACTTCAATATATTTGTGGGTCGTTCTAGGGTGAGCTTTCAGGTTAATATTGGGCCAAGCCTACTAAAAGATTTCCTATTTCCTTAAATTGATCCAAGTGTATTGAACCAACTTCAACAAGAAAGCCAACAAAAACCAAATTTTAAACTCACACAATGTAAAATCAAGGCCTATTACACGAAATGCCATGGTAATATAAATCAGGATGTTAACAGTTCGGCCCTAAAGAGCCTTAATGATTGAAGGGGGACTCCTGATAGCAAGATAAATATTTCTCATGTCTCCACCACTAATAAAAAAGACAGCGCAAAGCCCCTACATCTAAGCCTACACCTAACCAGGGCGTCTTACAAATATGCCTACATCTAGGCCTGCATGCTACCATCATCATTACTTTTACCTATAAAAGAGGAATTCATCTCCCCCGTACGTTAACTCTTAACTCCCACAAGAGACATATCCATCTTCCTCCATCTTAAGAATTAATTTAAGCATTAAAGGGGCTTTGCCGGAACCCCGACCAGGCCTTATTTTGTAGGTACTCGATGAGAATCTCAACGGAGCATAAGGGATCTCAAAGAACCCGGAAAACTCCACAAAGAACGGAGTTGGGTCTAGATTTCATTCATGGGCATCAACTTGCATACATACATATTATCTATTTGGTCATTCTATGATACAATATATCATCTTTTAGTTCCTTTAGTAAATATGTGGACAATAGCGTTAATAGAGATTCTATAATACAATTGACAAAAATAACATATTGCATAGCACAAAGACTAAATTTGTTATAATTGGATATACACATGGAATTAAAAGGTAACAAATTGCATGTTATATGGATGAAAAGGTAACAAATTTCACAAGAACACAAACCAAATAAATAACATATATTCCACGAATCTAAATAAACAAACAAATTATACCAAACATATAATACGTTACAAGGATGGTTAATTGAAAATTCAGTTTTCTGGAGATAAAACAACAAAAATATTGGAGTTTGATCCCGCAATGTAATTTGAATGGTTAATCCATTTTCTGTAATTTGCAATACAATATTATCTAGGCATCTAAATCTACATTTTAACTCTTTCTAACTGGAAAAAAAATTCAAATAATTGGACTTTATCGTCAGGCAAACCATATTCATAATCAAAACTAAAAATATGAAAGTGTACTATTAGGAGAAATATTACATATTATATGTTATGTTTTGTTCACATGGAGAAAACCAGCGTTTAAATTGGACTACCGACTTTTTCCTTGCTATTATACAAATAAATAAGATAACTGTTTTAGGGTGGAATTCGATACCTCTTTTTGGGTAAGTTATTTTACCATATCCATGTTATTTTGAACATTATGGTTTTTTAATTTTAATGTATTATTAGTTTGTTTTTTTATTAATATCTGGGGTGATTTGTTTGATCCGTTACACGTCAATGGCAACCTAGTTGAGATGTATGCATTCGGTCTATTTTCCTCACTTCATTTCATTTAATATATGTGTGTGTGTCTATATTAGTATATATTTTTCGAAAAATACGAATCAAATAATACATTTTTCCGTGAAGATCAAAGACTTTGCTTGATGTGTCAAGTTCAAATTGATTCATAGTATGTAAGAATTCAATCGATTTCCACAATTTCTACAGCAAACATAAATTGCTAATGGAGGATATGCGCGATTTCTCCATCACGGAAATCCGGGAGAGTAAAAGAGAGAAAAATGAATTTTACATGATCTTTATTTTCTATCCATAAACACATATTTTTTGAGATAAAAAGTGAAATAATTATCACATTAGCACTTATGGAGAAAATACACTTTAATCCTTACATTGTTTTATAAGTTTTACATTAAACTTATTTATTCACTGATAAATTTATTAAAAAATTAATTGTATCTTTTAACTCGATTGACCACTTCCTAATTATGAAATATTCTCAATTATTTTATCATGTATATCATGAAAGTTCTTATTTGCACCGATTATTATGAATTTAATAATTAAATATTGATCAAATGCATTATTTATCATCCCTCTCATCTTGGTTATAAGAGAGTTGGATGTCACCCGCAACTAATAAAAGTATCAATTATCCTTTCAACTTCGTAAGAATGCACCAATTTACTCTCCTCCTTCAATAACATGTGTCAATTTCTAATTGAAAAGAGAAAAATAAAACTGATGACATTTTTTTAAAAGTCAAACCAACCAGATTCTGACATGTGATATTACGAAGGTAAGTAATTAACTTGTGCTAAATTGAGTAGGGGATATCTAATCCTTTTGTTGATTGAGTGTGACATCCGACTAGGGATGGAAACGCAGGGCCGGCCCTGAGCAGAAGCAAGGTGAGCGACCGCTCAGGGCCACGAGTATAAAGGGGCCTCGGATTTTTTCGAGTATATATGAATATAAAAATATTAGTTATATATATTAATACATGCGTATACCAATAACAAGAGAAGTGCACTAGTTTGGTGGTAAGGTGTGTTTGTTTTGTCTTCAATGTCGAGCCTTCAACCCCCCATATAGGTTTTTTTTGTCCATGTTTAAGTATTTTTTTCTTTTAATATATCATATTAAAAAGAAGATACTTAATTACAATCAAATTATATATAGTAAAAGGTAAATCTAAGAGCCATCGACTCTCAACATAAAACAATAATAATTAAACATTTAATAACTTTTTTATTAAATAAGAATAAACATATTAATTTTTCAATTAGATTTATGTTTATTAAAAGAATTGGTAGCCAAATAATTTAAAGTTTTAATTGGTTCATGTATTATTGTATATCTAGGTTAAATTTAAATAATTATTACAAGTTACCTTGAACACGTAATAACATAAAATATGAAATAGATTGAGTAAATAAGATAATTTCAATAATTCTTTTATAATTAAATTTGAATTATTAATTCCAAGTTGAACGTATGTACTATAGTCATAAAAAAATTTTGATTCAAATCTCATATTTCAATATTTTGGTAGAAAGTAGAGACTTAAGAAGTGTTTAGTAAAAATTGAACAAAAAATGCTAAATATGAAGTTCAGTGAAAATTAGTACTACCTAAGTATAATGACAATTTATAGTTAGAATGTAATATTAGGGAATGATCATTAAACAACACCCTGGTTACGTTTAATGCTCCAAATATTTAGAGAATTCCAAAATCACATACCAAAAAACAATTGCTTTTGTTGACAACATATTTTGTTTACTTCTTCGATAATCTTTCAAAGGTAATTTATGTCAATAGATTTATATTGACATATATATTGTAAATTTTGTTCAAGTTTTGTCAAAATTATAGTAGTTTAAAGAAACAAAACATATTTTTTTTATTAAAATGAAACCATTTTTAAAAATTAACTTGTGACTTTAAATATAATAACACAAGAATTAACATTTTTTTTTTATTTTTTGATGAAATATTAAATTTAATGTTAAAAACTTTTATACTTATATCTACTTTTAAGAAGGCCTATATTTTATTTCCGCTCAAGGCCTCAATTTTTAACGAGACGGTCCTGTGGAAACGGATCCGTTATTTAGGATCTGGATCTTTTTTTATAGATCCGTCGGATCCGGGTCAAAAAAAAAGATACAGATCCGGGTCAGAATTTTACAGTGAAACCCGGATCGGGACCCGTAATTAAAGACTAATTTAACTTTTTTATTTATTATTTATCTCGAAAATATTGGATAATTAATATTATTTGAGATCCATGTAAGTTCAATTGCATGAATATAATCATATGAACATGTAAATTATTTGAAACAAGGTGAAAGATACAAATATAAAAGTTGAAACTAAGAATTAGATGTTAATTATATGAATCCGTTTTGGAACCATAAATAGACCCGGATACATGGGATCCGTTGAATCCGAATTCTAAAATTACAAATCCAACGAATCCAAGACTAATCCGAATCTAATATATTCATATGGATCCGGATTAGGTTCAAGCTGAATCCGATCCGAATCCATCCCGTTATCGTCCCTACATCGACTGCTATTATAAAATTTATAAAATTAAGGGGGTGGTTTTCAAAAAAAAAAATAAAATTAAGGGGGTGATAATATATTTGGGTTGAATAATCAAAAAGGTTGTTAATCTGAATGGGTCCCATTTACTAGTATGAACCCGTGACTATGGATTGGATTAAGATTAGTCAACTCAGTACATTGCCACGTGGGAATGAAAAGATACGCTTTAAATTTAAAATGGCATAGAAGTCAAATTTAGGTATTGACCAAAATTGAAGATTTGTCAACATTTTTGCAAATACTTTTCGAATTCGAATTATCATCTCATCATGTATTCTTTTTGCTACCTCATTTAGCTACTACTTTTTGCTTTTAAATTTTACTATAAAGTTTTGAAACATTCAAGCATTATAATTTCCAAACAAACTATGGATTTTAAACTAAAATACATGGATTAATAGTTATATAGACATGACACAATTACAATAGTTGTGAAACAATTTTATTGCTTTCGAAAGTTGTATTATTCTGCATCTCTCAATTCTTATATTTTTTCCATTTGCAGCTCGGAATTTAAATAGTTGGAAACAATGAGAATGAAATTGATAGTATTGTAGGTTACTTATATCTAGCATGGTTTTACAATTGACTGCATATGTAAGGTACAATTTGTTGAATATCATACTACTACAATTATGGATGTTGTTTAGTTAAGTGATTCGGATATCTCTCATGTAGACAAGTAATGAGAAAACTATGCAACTGAAAGGACACGTAAACTATTAACTTAAGATATATTAGATGTGGCGTGAAACTAATGATTGATATCAAGACCCATTAAAGTCCATTAAAAGCTCAAATAAAACTCCTTGGTCCAAATACAATATCATCGACATAGCCACGCGCTGAAACCACATCAGCAATGACACAGTCAAAATGCCCTCAGCGCTACTAACCGCGCTCTCGCTGGTCATACTTTAGCAGAACAGCGAGATTCTCTCAGCGCTACCCACTGCGCTCGAGCTGAGATACCATGCGCAAGACCCTCGCTAACCTGGCGCACTCCTTCTCTTTCCACTGTCGCATTAAATACAACTCTGACTGGTAGGGACGAACCATTTAATGCTTCGACGGCTGAAAAGACTTTCAAGTGGCTTGCCACCAGAGCACAGCTTGCAGGCGGGCCCCATAAGCCATCATAACATAAATCCCTATAAATAGCAAGACAAGAATTCGTGAAAGAGGTAACTGTTACTCTTATAATAGACACTCATCACACCTCTAAAAAGACTAACTTCAGCATTGGAGGTAACTGTTACTCTTATAATAGACACTCATCACACCTCTAAAAAGACTAACTTCGCCGGAACCACTTCCGGCCAGAGACTTATTTTGCAGGACCTGGGAACACCGAAGACTGGACGATCACTTTCAAGGGACATCAAATTGGTGCGGTGAGCGTGGAGGACAACCCCAAACAATGACTACTCCCCCAAGCAGACCAACGAAATCTTTCACTCCAGGAACGGTTCTATTCTTGGACACGCCGGAGCCTGGATGTAAAGCAGGAACGTCAAACCCAGCCATCACCATCCCACCGCCATTGACAGAAACACCAAGTGAGTCGAGACCAAAGATATGTGGGGAAGGAAGGAAGAAGGCTACGGAGCAAGACATGGTAGCAATGCTAGTCAAATAGAATGAGCAGCAAAATGCGGCTATGGCTCTTATGTAGAATATGATGAACGAGATGCTGCACTCACGAAGGGAGGAACAGGAACTGTTCGGAGACTTTTGCAGGGAAAGGCAGTTGGATAGGTCAGAGGCGCGACACTCGTCCCGAGATTTTTCCTCTACAACAAAGCAAAATTGCTCACGATACACTTACCACTGCTCATGGACAACGGAGAGAGATGGAACTGTGACGGTTAAAGGAAATCCCAGTGACGGGAAGAGGGAGGATCAGGGGAATGACTCCCGTATAAAAGAGGCTCCACATTCAAAGCTCGCTCAAGGCAGCCTCAGGATAGTGAGGGGGGCTCGGTTGGATCAAGGCGGGGGGCCTCTCCAGGAACCCGGATAACCAAAGAGGATTTGGAGGCTGTGGTAGCCAGAAAGGTGGAAGCTCTCCTAGCCGAAAGGGGCATGGAAGCTGCGGCACCCGATGTTGCTAAAACAGAGTTGCCCTACAGTGCCCGCATACGTAGGGAGAGATTCTCGAAAGGTTTCAAGAAGCCTCGATTATGGGAATACTCCGGAGTTGGAGACCCAACTGCGCACATTCAGTACTTTCGCCAGTGCATGGAGGCACCAGAAGCTACAGACTCCATGCTGTGCAAATTATTCCCCACCACCCTAGTAGCACCTGCAACCCACTGGTTTGAGAGCTTCAAACTAGGATCTATAACTAGCTTTGACATGATGGCCAAGAGCTTCGCTCTATACTTCGTCACATCCATCCCACCCAGCAAGACAGTCCAGGACTTGCAGATGGTTCGGTAGAGGGTGGATGAGTCCCTCGTCGACTTCGTGGAAAGATTCCAGAAAATGGCTCTCGAAATTAGGGATTGCAACATTGACATAGCCTCGAAACCGTTAGCCTGGAATTGCCGTAGTACCGATTTAGCGAAAGAGATATCTACCGAGAGGCCCAACACCCTGGCAACACTGATGCAGAAGGCCAGGAAGTGGGTGCATTGGGAAACTTACAAGAGGAACACAAAATAAATCGAAGCCGCAACAAGGGAAGAGCCGACCAAAAGATGAGACTTTGGGAAACGTGAATCGGAGCATCGATAAACTTATCGCTTGGAGATGCCCAGGCGGGAGGTGGAAGAATTCACCCCTTTCAACGCTAAGAGGAAGGAGGTTCTGATGTGGATTGAAAAGAACGGGGAGGACATCAAATACCCCCCTAAGATGAGATACAAGGGGAAACCGAGATCTTATTGCGAATTTCACAAAAGTGAAGGCCACGACACGGAAGACTGCAGAGAGTTGGCCCTCGAACTTAACAAAAAAGCCGCTGATGATAGACTGGATCACTTCCTCCAGAACTCACCGCGAGATCAATAGCGGAATGGAGATAGAGGGAGAAACCCTCGCCAGGAGCAACGAGGCTATCAACCGCCTCGCCGAGAAGAAGAAGCAGGCTATAGACCACCTCGCTGAGACATGGATACAGGCTATCAATCGCCTCACCGCGATGCCGAGACCCATCGCGTGATCGAAGATCTGCCTCCTAGAGGAGTGATACATGTGATTGCGGGAGGAGCTGTTCCGAAAAAGAGGAAGCGAGGAACAGTATTCGATTACGATAATACAAACAGGTCGAGCGAAACGTACTACTCCTTCGCCCAAGAGAGGAAGCCTCCATTACACAATGATGCTCTGGTGATTTAAATGATGGTGGAGGAATACCAAGTACGCCGCACTCTGGTGGACATGGGCAGCTCAGTTAATGTGATGACGAGGAAGGTGTACGAAGCCATTGGGGGAAATCCTAACCATCTAGCCATTCACCAGGCGCCGCTCATTGGCCTAGGGGGTTACGCCGTACGTGTATGTAGCTCAGCGAATTTATCTATTGCTTTGGGGGACGACGGCCCAAAGTGGAAAGCGCGGGCCGAATTTCTCATCGTGGATATACCCTTGGCATAAAATATAATCTTGGACCGACCACTCATCATCGGCTCCGAAGGGGTTATTAATCTTCGTTACCTAATGCTTCAAATACCCACGCACCATGGAGTAGCCACGGCTCTCAAAAATCAACAAGCCGCGAAGGACACATACTTGATGTCCTTAAAGGCTGAGCCCTTATCGGTGAAGGAACCTGATGGGGAGCAGATCGCTGAACCAGCGGATGTAATGCTAGTGGTTTGCTTGGAAGACAGAAAGGAGGTCTGCATGTCTGGAGGGTTGAAAGGTGAAATAAAGGAGGCAATCTTAGCAGTGTTGCGCGATAAAGTTCAGGCTTTCGCTTGGACCTCGGTAGATATGAAAGGTGTAAGCCCTGATGTCGCGGAACATGGGCTGAATGTCCTCCCTCAGGCGAAACCAGTGAAATAAAAGAGAAGGAACCACTCCCCGGAAAGGCAAAAGACCATAGAGGAAGAAGTCTCTCACTTGCTCGAGGCCGGACATATCAAGACTATCCGCTATCCTGACTAGATCGCCAACGTAGTGCTGTTCAAA
>CATIWQ010040233.1:0-14530 GCA_949673415.1 Euphorbia schlechtendalii
ATGGACAGGTTCCAACCATAGTCATATTGTTATGACTTGACCTACGATAGTGGGGGTCATGATGAGTGGCTATGGATGCTACCTACTAAGGAAAATTGGTTCGACCAAATTTCCCAAATTTGAATAGAAGGGGCTATAAAATGTCGATAAAATAGTAGGAAATTATGCGTTTATTTAAAGACCTTTTAATTAAATGCGTGTACATATACTAATATCTAAGTAAATTCTATCTTATATGTAGGTTGAATATGATCACTGATGAAAATACTCGCATTGACATTGGCCCTCTTAATGACATCAAATATGATGTTTATAATTTTAATGAGTGGTTTGAGACTGTTAGAGGAGTTCTTTAGAACTACTACCTAGATTACATTATAACTGATCCTAGTCCCAAACACCCCGGCAAGAATGCTTTTGCATGTGAGATGAATGATTACAAGGAGCATAAGGGAAACTGTGAGTTTATGATAAAACTCATGTTAGACCATATACTTCCAAGGTATGCACAAGTATACAGAGGGTTGTATCTTGCAACCATTATTTATCTTCTCAAGTTAGTGGAAAGTTTAGAGAATGACCTGTTCCACATTAGATGGTGGGGAGACACCTCAACAATAGAGTTGGTAATAAACACTTATGACAACTCTGAGAAACTGAAAGAGTTGGGAGTTGAGTATAGTGAGAAGTCTTTGAAAGAGATGATATTGAGGGTATTACCCAATAAATATGACTCCTTCAAAAAGGCTCTCAAGGAGTACTCTCCCAACTGTACCTTGACCCAACTCATGGATTTGCTTGAGATTTATGAAATTGAGTTTAGAAACAAACTCAAAGAGTAAGCCAATGTTGAGGACCTTAAGTAAAAGAAACTAAAAGTTTTAAAAGTCAAGAGAAAGGTCATGAGGAAGTTAGAATTGAAGAAAGAAAATGTTTCTAATGAAACAAGCTCATCGGGTGATGATAGCTGTAGCTCTAACATCTGGAGGTATGTTCATACGGGAGAGTTTCTCTATAGTTCCTTATGAGTCTACTTGGGTATTAGATATTGGTTGTGGTACTCATATCTATACTTCTGTGCAGGGATTGCGGAATAGTAGGAGGCTTGCAAAGAGGGAAATGGACCTAAGAGTTGGAAATGGAGCATGGGTTATTCCAATAGCTGTAGGCACATATAGCCTTCATTTTCCTAGTGGCCTAGTTTTAGTTTTGAACAATTGCTATTATATTCCAATTGTCACTAAGAATATTATTTTTGTTGCACTTCTAACAAAGGAAGGCTTTGAAATTTTATTCTCTCATAATAAATGTCAAATTCAGTGTGACAATATTCTTTATATTTGTGGAAAATTTTTTGAATGGCATATATGTTCTAGATACTAAAACTGAAATTCTAAATATGAACATTGTTAAGAAATCGAAATTAGATAATGAGAAATCCTCATTCTTATGACATTGTCGTCTTAGCCACATAAATGAGACTTGCTTAACCAAGTTACACAAATGTGGAGACTTAGGCCCAATGGAATAAGCTTCCTATGGTGTGTGCGAACCTTGTTTAAAAGGGAAGATGACTAAGAAACCTTTCAAAGGAAAGGTCAGCATGCCACTAGTACCTTGGAAATAATACATTCCGATGTATGTGGTCCAATGAGTGTTAAGACACGTGGGGGTTTTGTCTACTTCATAACCTTTATTGACGATTACTCGCGATATGGTTATTTGTACCTTGTGAGGCACAAGTCTGAAAGTTTTGATGCTTTTAAAGAATTTAAAACTGAAGTAGAGAAATAGCATGGGAAAAGTATCAAAACCCTTCGATCTGATAGAGGCGGTGAGTACTTAAGCTTGGAGTTTTAGGATTATCTAAGGGATAATGGAATTTTATCCCAATGGACACCTCCTTATTCACCCCAACACAATGGAGTGTCAAACGGAGAAATCGAACCCTACTTGATATGGTTCAGTCCATGATGAGCCAAGCAGAATTCAGCAGATCCTTTTGGGGTTATACACTTGAGGGCTTAATTTATATACTAAATAGTGTGATTTCTAAATCAGTTGATCAAACTCCGTACGAGTTATGGTATGGTAAGAAACCCACTCTATCTCACCTGAGAGTTTGGGGATATCCTGCATAAGTTAAAAGGACAAGTATATATAAGTTGGGTGCTAAGTTTGATAGATTACTATTTGTAGGTTACCCTAAGGAGACTAAGGAGTCTATTATTACACCGACATTGCATAGGGCAGGTCAGGCTCCAATCACTCTCGAGCTCTATGGGTTTGTCGTCATTAATGATAAACATCTCTTCCTTATGGAAGATGATGAGCCCAAGACTTACAAGGAAGCAATGGAAGGCTCATAATCTCATAAATGGCTTTCAGCCATGAGATCGGAGATGGACTCCATGTACGTAAATCAAGTCTGGAACTTGGTTGATGATCCAAGTGGGATTAAGCCCATAGGATGCAAGTGGGTTTTCAAGAAGAAAATCGATATGGATGGTAACATAGTTACCTATAAAGCAAGGTTGGTTGTAAAAGGGTATAGTTAAAACGAAGGCACTGACTATAATGAAACCTTTTCACCGGTAGCCATACTGAAGTCTATCAGGATACTCCTTGCCATCACCGCTCATTATGATTGTGAGATTTGGTAGATGGATGTGAAGACAGCATTCCTTAACGAGAATTTGGATAGGGATTTGTTTATGACACAACCCAAGGGTTTCGCATCCAAGGATGGCTCTAACGTATACAAGTTGCAGAAGTCTATTGATGGACTTAAGTAAGCATCAAGGAGTTGGAATATGTTAGGTTCGATGAGACAATCCGAGAAATCAATTTTTTATCGAATGCTAATGAGCCCTGTGTATATAAAAAGGCTAGTGGGAGTGCGATCGCTTTCCTTGTATTATATGTCGATGACATATTATTAATAGGAAACGATATTCCTTTTCTTCAGACAGTTAAGACGTGGTTGTCAAAGAAGTTCTCCATGAAAAACCATGGAGAAGCGGCTTTTATACTTGGTATTAAAATTTACCGAGATAAATCCAAAAGGCTACTAGGTCTTTCACAAAGTACATGCATAGACAAGGTTTTGGCTAGATTTAACATAGAGCAGTCAAGAAAGGGTTATCTCCCTATGTCTCACGGGATTAAACTTTCTAAATCTGAGTGTTGGAGAATACAAGAAGAGAGACTGCGCATGAATGGAATACCCTATGCCTCAGCGGTAGGGTCCATCATGTATGCTATGGTATGCACTCAGCCTGGCGACTAACATGCATTGAGCGTCACGAGCAGATTTCGATCTAACCCAGGTGAGAAGCATTGGATGGCCATTAAAACTATCCTCAAGTACTTACGTAGGATTAAGGATATGTTTTTAGTATATGGGGAAGGTGATCTCACTTTAAAGTGATACACTGATGCAAGTTTCCGATCTAACAGGGATGATTATAAGTATCAGTTAGGCTATTTGTTTATGTTTGATGGAGGGGCAGTTGTTTGGGAGAGTTTCAAACAGGATACGACTGCCGATTCAACCATAGAATCTGAGTACATAGTTGCTCCAGAAGCAACTAATGAAGTTGTTGGGCTTAAGGGATTTATTGGTGATCTCGGTGTGGTATCCAACATTGTAAATCTGATAGCAATTTGTTACGATAACAATGGGGCTATTGCTCAGGCAAAGGAACTATGGTCCCGCTAGAAAAATGAACATGTACTTAGTAAATACCATCTCATTCAAGAGATAGTAGCCAGAAAAGATATAAATCTAGAATACGTCCCAATGGATCAGAATCTAGCGGATGGGCTAACTAAACCATTGACTAAGTTTAAGTATGACCAGCATGTTAACGAGTATGGTATGAAGCACATGGCCAATTGGCTCTAGTGCAAGTGGGAGATTTTTAGACATGATGTATGCCCTAGAGGCAATTAAGGTGATTCGTCTTTATTAGCTATAATGCACACATAGTTTTGAATTATTAATAATTATCAAAGGCATCTTTGTTACTTATCAGTGCTTTCTATTTGTTGTATCTCGCTGGTATCATATATATTTAACAATGTATATGCACATTGATGAAATAAAGTATGTGACTAATTCATAGCATAAAAGTGCAAGGACATAGTGGGAGCTATGTGGAGTTAGAACTGCACATACGTGTTACTATGAATAGTCTGAATGTCCCTAGTCACATTGAGACTGAACATCAATGGAGTGGATAGACTAGCATGTGTAGGCTTACTCCTTGGATTAGTTCTAAGCAGCTGATCTCATGAGCTAAAGGTGGTACCTTGAGTTAACACATGAATGTATTCAGGTAATACATAGGATACTGCCATAAGACAGACACTCGGAAATAAATATATCCATATGTTGGTTTCATGTCTTATTGCAGTAGTAGTATGAGTATCCTCAGACCTGAGATACCGATTACCTTATGTAGGAGTTTCTATACTTTGGGTCATACTTACTCATACCCTGGTGATCAATATGACACGGGTGATTACGGGTATAGCGATGATCACATGTTGGTAAGCTATGTAGTCAAGATGGGATCCATCGCTCTTTATATAGTAATATAATGAAGATGTACCTTAGGGCCCCTTATTGAAGTGACACACTCATAAACCTCTTATCAGAGTATATGATTGATGGAACAGATTTTCTAATCAATCAAGATGCAAAACGGTTGAGTGGTGTTCTTCGTGAACAAGTCTAATTCCAGGATAGCTACGGTTATTACATGAGTTGACATTTAATCCGAGCTCAATGAACCAAATGGTATTTAACCTGATTGAAGGAGTGTATTGTACTTATTACTACTGCAGAATCGGATCAAGTCACAGGCACGTGACATTCCAAGTATCGGGGGATTATATCCTTTACTAGATAACCCATTTGATCATTTAGAGCTATCGGGTTCTATAATGGTCTGGAACACTGAGCCTAAAGGTTCTCGGATGGGATGCCGAGTTTAGGTTAACCTCTAGTGGCTCTGTACTTTGGGATCCTATGAGGTCACACACTTTGGGTCTTTATCAGACCATGTAAAGAACCTTTGGACTGGGTCTGTACCAAAAATACAAGTCATGAAATTAATGAGAAGAATTATTATTTGGTTTAACCAAATTAATAATTAAAAAGGAATAATGAAAAGATAGGGAAATATAGTCAGAGTGAGCAAGGGAATTTTCTCGTTGCAAGTAGGCCACGAAAAGAACACAAGTTGTTCAAGGTGGGACCCGCGCGGTTACCCAGCGAGCTAAAAAGCTCACAGGCAAGCCCACGCGCTAGCGGGCTACAAGCGTTGCTCATGGTAGCGCTTGCTCGGGCTTGCGGCTAATGAGGGATCATGAAACCCACGGGTTAGCCCACGAGTTACCCTACCCACCCGGCTGACCCGCCTGCATGGGATAGATGTAGAGTTAGAGGGGGAGTCTAACACTCCCCCATTTTTCCCTATAAATAGGCTTCTAAGCCTCTCATTTTACACACACACCAAAAAGCTTTGAGTTTGTTTTCTCTCTTATTTCTACTCTCCTCTTCTCTTTTTATGCGACATCCTCCAAAAAAAATTGAAGTGTAATTTTAGAAGGCTCTAAGTTTAAGTGAGCTTTCAGTTTTGGTTTTCAGGTTGATTTACTAGTGGTCTAGCAAATGCTGTCAATCGACAAGTTCTACCTCTCCTTGGTTTTGGTCGATGAAGATCTGTGTGGATCAAATCATAGTGGCTCTCCTAGTTTGGAAGCTTGTACCGTCAGAATTGCTCAAAGGGAACGTCGCTATCAAAAGAGAGATCAAGCATGCATCAACTTGTAATGCTTTAATCTTTAGATGCTAGGTTTCTTTTATATGTTTTATAAACCTTAAAGCATCTATCAAACATTTTAACTTAGATTATTTCAATCATAACATGCTTAGGAGATCGTCAAGTTAATTTTAAGTTCTTGATTTCTGCCTTGCAACCTATGCATGTTCAATTATTATCTTGATTAACCAACAGAAGATATATTGCCAAACTAACTCACAAACTATGGTTGAAAAGTTGTTCTCGAAAGGCCTTGGAAAGAAAAACTAGGTATGACTTGTTAGGCATGATGTATGCCCTAAAGGCAATTAGGGTGATGTATCTTTATTAGTCATTAATGTACAATTGGTTTTGGATTATTATCAATAATAAGGCAACTTTGTAATATATCAATGATCTTCTCTATTTATGTATCTCATTAGTATTATATATATATATATAATAAAATAAAGTTCATGATTATTTCATAGCATGAAGGTGTAAGGGCATAGTGGGAGCTATGTGGAGTGAAATCTGTACACGCGTGTGATTATGGAAAAGTCTAAATATCCCTACTCATAGTTTCACTAATACTATACATCAATGAAGCGAACAAACTAGCATGTGTAGGCTTACCCTTGGATTGGATTGAAGCAGTTAATCTCACGAGCTGAAGGTGGTACCTTAAGTTAACACATGAATGTATTCAGGTAATACAATGGAGACCTCTATAAGACAAACACATAGAAATAGATTTATTTTTATGTTGGTGTCACATCTTATAGTAGTAATACGAGTATCCTTAAACTTTAGCTACTGGTTACCTTGTGCGGAAGTTGCTATACTCTGGGTCATATTCATGCATACCCTATTATCAGGATGATACAGATCATTACGAGTATGGTGATGACCGTTCATTAGTAAGCTGAGTATTCAAGATGGAATCCATAACTCTTGATAAAGTGATATAATTAGAGTTTTACCTTAAGGCCTCTTATAAAAGTAACACACTCCTAAACCTCTGATTAGAGTTTGAGATTGATAGAATGGGTTTCTAGTCAATCTCATTACGTAAAGGCAAGTGGTGTTCTTCGTGAACAAGTCTAACTTTGGGATAGCTATGGCTATTACATGAGCTTGCACTTTATCCGAGCTCAATAAACCAAATGGTACTTAACATGATGGAAGGAGTGTATTGTATTGGTTACTACTACAAGACCGGATCAAGTCTTAAGCACATGACATTCTAAGTATCGGGGGATCATACACCTTTGCTAGAAAGCCCATTTTTTTATCTATAGTCATCGGGTTCCATATCGGTCTGGAACACTAAGCCTAAAGGTTCCTGAATGGGAAGCCAAAATTAGGTTAACCTCTAGCGGCTCTATACTTCGTGATCCTAAGAGGTCACACACATTGGGCCTTCATTAGACCAAATAAAGAACTTATAGATGGGGTCTATACCGAGAATAAAAGTGTATTCAAGTTCATTTGGATGGGCAATTAAATTATCGAACCAATTAATAGTTTGAAAGAGGACTTGGGATAAATGTGTGATATGTGTAGCAAGGGATTATTCCCATTGCAAGTGGGTCCCTTGAACATGGGTTGTTTGCAGGATGGGGCCTACCTGATTGTGAGAGCATTGAAAAGTGCTCATGGGCTGCCAACATACCCTATCATTGCTAGCATATGCTGGTGGTCCGTAGGCACGCAATTGCTGCTTAGAAGCGCTTGCATGAGACTGTAATGCAGGCCCACCAGCACACCTGCAAGCGAGGCTTATGGAAGGTCCTATAAGCTTGTACTTGTGGGATAAGGCATGCCCATTGGGCTTGCCTTGTGATGTACTCACAGCCCATCGAAGCAGGAAATGCGAGCGAGTCAACCTGCGGAGCCTAGGCTCCGCGCAATTGACTCGCGTGTAGGATGGGGAAATCCCCAGCCCACATTACTAAATGGGGAGCAATTTTGCTCCCTTTTATCCTAAAAAAAGAGCCCTTCCTCCTCCTTTCAAATACACTTTGTTCAACCTTCTCTTTTAAACTTAACTCTTTTCTTTCGAATTGTTTTGAGATCCTCCTAGAGTTTCTCTTTTATTTGCAAGATTCTTTTGAAAACTTATTCCTATATTGGAAAAGAACCTTCACAATTATTTTCGAAGTGGTCTACAAGTGGTCAAGAAACCACCTATCAACTGACAAGTTCTCCCTCTTAAAGAGGTTTTGGTCGGTGGGATTCGTGTGGACTACTCATAGAGGTTGTCCTATTTCGGAGGCCAGTGCTAAATGAATTCTATCCAATTAGTTTAAGGGATCCCTCTACTACAGCAAGGGAAAGGCACACATAAACTAATAATGCTTTATACTTAGATGCTAGGTCTTTTTTAGTGAGTATTTATAGACCTAAAATATCTATGAAATGTTTTATTAAGATTATATCAATCATGCCATGCTTAAGAGTTCTTTTTAGGTTAATTTTGCGTTTGGAAATTCCACTATGCCAGTTTGCATGTTCATTACTCATATAGATTAAATAGCATGGCTTGCCTAGACACTCTGAATGGAAAGACATTTTCAAAACAAGGGTGATTTTGGTAGCCCAACCCTTGACCTTGCTGAAGATGCCCGAACTGACCTGAGCCAACCACTAACTAATTGATACTGAGCTTGGTTCTAAAGATAATTTTGATTAGTTTAAAGAGTAGAGGGATACCCCTAACTAATAACCAAATGAAGTCTTAGAAATGTGATTGTAATTCCTGTCCTTGGAAAGATGAACCCTCATGGAAGCTTGAAGAGCTGCCTCAAACTGTAGACTAGTAAGCATTCTAGTTATCATTGCCTCTGGATCTAACCCATTACCTAACTGAGGACCTCCCCTTGGGTGGGAGTCTGTTAACTGCTAATGTTTCTTACCCTGATGGCTCGCATAATCTCCCAATGCATTAACAATATCTGAAAGTAAAAATTGATCGAAGATTGAATCGGATCCCTCACTTGAATTTGAATATGCAACACCCTCTTCTTCTGTCATGTTGATCTTTGGAGATAAATGGACTAAGCGCTCCTTCGAACGCACCCTCAGGATATGTATGTGTTGTTGCTTATGGGGTTCATGATGATCCCTAAAAGAATATTTGAATGCTCATGAAGGGAATGTAATGATTCTTCCTAGCTTATGGAGTTTGAGAGATCAATGTGGTCTCTCAAAAGAATGAGTTTGAATGGAATAAATGAAATGTTCTTGTTTACCTTGAAACGCGAGGATAAAGAGTTGTAAACCCTACCATGGTAACATCCTTATGTTACGACTGAATGGGGACTTTTATTTTTAAGTAACACAATGTGTTATACCCTTATGATGTAATTAGATAAATGAATGAATAAATATTGGTGTTTATGATTATTTGGGATCACCTATGCAGTGAAATGAATGAATTGAGTATTTGACTCAATTTGGGAAGAGTTTCAGATGTCGATTGGGCATTACAAATAAGTAGATATGTTATGTTGGCACTTTCCCTAAGTGGATATGTTACGGGGTATTTCATGACGCATTGGATTTATTCGTGATGTCATGATACTTCATGAGCACTCTAAAACCTTAAACTAATAAAAGATTGAGTGTGTGTGAGTTAGTTTCTGCACAAAAGAATGTGGATGGTGTGATGTTAATGTTATTTTTATTCGCATATATAAATGAATGGAGAAAGCGATTAAACACATAACACTTAGCATGCACCCAATAATAATTCTTCCAACCATACGCCTCCTATGGAATAAAAGGGTTTAGCTTCTAAATCTAGGCTTGGATCATCTTGACATCATGAGGATGTCAAGGAGGGAACCTGCATAACTTACGAGGAAGAGTTTTGGTACACCTTAAGTTAAGTTACTATGGTGATGTTATATGAGTTCGATCACAAGGGTTGCTGATGTAGAAGGCTCTTGTTGCACTACGATACACTCCAAGCCTCTACCTAAATAGGTGAGACAAGAGAGGCACATGCGATATGGTAACAAGTGATCAACTCACTAGGCATCCTCGATCTCCCATGGGGTCACAAGTGATACTTTCATGGCTTCACGCCAAAAGTTTGGCACCCTAACTTTAAGGCTAATCCATCTAAGGCATATGCTTTTCAAAATATTTTAGAGGTGGATAAACTCATTTAACAATTCTTCAATACTCATCAAAGTCTTTTAAACTTTTAAGTTTAAAAAAAAGAACAATCTCTAACAGAGTTACCATAGTGAGCAGATGATGTTTCGGACCCGTGCGGTCACCGCGAGGCATCGGCTTCATGAGATGGGGTATGGGGGTTTTAAGAGAGAAGGAAATAAAAGCTATGAAAAGACATGAGGCTTAAATCTCTAGCCTATGTTACGGAGTCGCTACTCGGATCAGCTCTTCTGTGAAATTCGGTACAGCCTAGATTCGTTAAGCCTAAACCTTACCATATTACGGAGATTTAAGTCTGGATGAGTTACCTACTTCATTGTTATTTGAGTTAATATTACAAGAACATCACCACCTTTAAGATATTTCAATTATTCTCTAGTCATTTTTTATTATATTATCATTTAAAATCACACACATGTGGAAAGTGATAATAAATAAATAAAGGAAAATGATAAGTAAATAAATATAAGGCTTCTAACTTAAGGGGGTGGGGCAAATAATAAAACAAACCATAAGGGAATATACAAATGGTCCTAAATACAAATGATCTATAAATACATTTGCATTTACAACTGCGATACCCGAAGAAAAATAAAACCCTAACATACATCTATCCTAGATATACCTGCATCCACAAAGGTTAGCACGAGATATATCATAACATCATGGCATAGTTAATGTACAAAACAAGACGCAATTAGTAGCATAAGTTAGATCAGGGTGAATCACGTGTTTATGGATTTAAAAGTGGGGAATTCGGGTTCCCCACATGCTTTTATTGAAAATAATTGATTTTAGACTCGATTTACTACCAAGTTTTATTATTTTGGATTATACATGTCATAAGTGTGGTCGGTTATTAGGAAAAATGAATATCTCATCGTGTGGGGCCTAAAACAACGATAAAGAACAAATGAAACTAGGCAGAAATAGCAAAATAGGGGGGTCCCGGCTAATATAGGACCGGTACTCACCTGACTAATTCGGGACCCACCCTGATAGGGGGTCGGTGCTGGCAAGGCAGGCAAGTACCGACATGGCATGCCAAACTGGTCTGTGCCGATCCTAGGAGGACCAGACCAGTACTTGCCCAATAGGATGAGATAGATCCACCTTAAGGATAATTACCAACCTATTAGGTTAGTAATGCCCCTACGGCGGGCCGGTACTGGTCCAACTAGACAGAATCTGATCAGTTACCTAGGATAAACCCGATGTAAAATCGAAAAACAATGAAAAATGTACAAAAATCACACCAATAATCTCCAAAAGCTCATAATCTTACCCCTCTAATGTCAAATCCATAACTTTTGGAGCCAAAAATGCCGAAAAAGATATCCTCGAAGCCTTTTTACTTGATTTTTTGAAGAAAAAGTGGTAGAAATTAGATTTTAGTGAGGGAATATGAAAGTCGGGAGCTAGATTTCAATTTATAACTCCAAAGAACCCAAAAGGAAAGAGAGATTTTTGGAGAAAGGGTAAATAGAAGTAGGTTAAAGGGTATTTTTGAGAAAGGGTAAAAAAGTTAAGTGTGAAATGGGAAAAAATAAAAATGGAGTGGTTGACAAGAAAGTCGGAACAAGCCTTGTCACCAGGTTGTGACCGGTTCGCTGGGCAGACCGGTACTGGCTCGGAACACCGGTATTGGTCCACTTGGCGGACCAAACCCCAACCCGATCTGAGAGGTTGGACCGGTTCAGCTAAGAAGAGCAAGATTAGGGACATTTGGACTTTCTTAATTTGTTTTTCTGGTTTTCTCGATGGTGTTTTCGAACGATTTGGGTTGATTGAAACAGTCTTTGTCTCCAAAAGGCCTAAAAATATTCTTCGAACGTTGCGTAACCTCAATGCGGATCTCAAGACTGAAGGAAAAGTGAAAATATTTCTCATCATCGCTTCGCGAGAGGAGTTAAAAATCTCATGCTCACAACTAGCTAATTAATTAATTTAATGTAGTATGTCAACTTTATTTTAATGAATAATATATCACAACTAGCAGATACATTTAATCCACTTAATTTTATTTTAACGAATAATATAAACTGCATTATATTATAACTAAATTAATATTTTGGAATTATATACACGAAATTCGTACTTTACAATGGAATTCTTGCAAGGGAATATTTCCCTTGCAGATTTTCTTGCTTGATCTGCTGGCGGTGCTAGGATCCAATGTTTGGAGGGTAAAAATTACCTCAAAATTTTACGCAACGATATAAACTAAATTAATTCTTGTTTGGATAGATTACAGGAATTGTTTGATTTTTGTAAAATATATGTTGAATTTGATGGAGAACCATGAATTCAATTTTATGGTAAAACCATGCAATCAAACAAGGTATTTATTTTATAACCAAAAACCAAATAACGGCTTAAGCAAAAGCTCATGAATCTAAACCTACAAAAAAATAGGCTAATAAATTTATTTGTTATACAAATACTTTTATAAAAAAATCAATATATGTTTTTCACGAATTGAAGGAGATGCAATTTTTTAAAAAAAAACACTTCTGACTAGCTATCTAATTTATCAAGGGGTTTTTTCATAATTGCATGAATTAGTAAAAGTAATTTAACCCAAAAGATCATAATTTAATAACCCCATGAAAAGAATTCTAATTGTAATATTACGTTCTTTCAAGCCAAACACCAACATTCAATTATTTCAACACTATAAAACTCTTCCTTCCTTCTTCGTTCAAATCTTCAAATCTCATTATCAATCATTACAAATTTTAACCGGTTTTCAATCTCTGATAAACATTTCAAGGGAAATACTCCAGTAAATCAATTATTCTGATTGTCAGAGAAGAAGATTCAAACTATTTGTCGAAGAAATAAAAAACCACAACACGTACGATTCTAACCTAACTAAATACGAATTTGATTTATGTAGTTAGTTTCCATGAAACATTTACTCAAATCAACAAAAAACAAGTCAATTATGATTTTGAATTAGGAGCTTTGGAATATGCACATAAGGTGTTCGACAAAATGCCTCAAAGAGATTCGATGAAGCTTAACATTGTTTTCAGTTTTTGCATGACTTTGTTTCATTTGAGATTTTAGTTTAGATGGAGGATTTTGTTGTTGTAGTTCATTTTTGTGTTTTTTTGTTGGTTTTGCTGTTATGCACCTTTGATATAATAGGTATATACCGTTTTTGCTTTTGGTATAATATGTATGATATACCTCATTTTTTTGTAGTAATTGTTTTATTGTCATTTAACTTCTGTATAATAGACTCTATACCTATCTATAATTTGGTATAATATGTATTATACATGTTTATTTTGTTGTTGTAATGGTTTCTTATTATTTAATTTTGGTATAATGGACTTTACACTTTTATTATAATTGGTATAATGTGTATTATACCTGTTTATTTTGATGTTGTATTTGTTTTAATATTATTTAGCTTTGGTATAACAACTCATATATCATTCATTTTAAACAACATTGTTTCATTAAAAGGTATGAAAATAAGTATGAAATGTCTTAAACCAATCATACATTGCTATAAATTTTCATACAAAGTTTAATATATCATTTTATGAGGGAAATTTAACAACTCTATAAATATGCATTACATACGATCTAAAACATGTCCTTATCAACATCATTGATGCATAATACAAAATCAACATGTCTTCCACTTTCATCCATGAATGAAAAGATTTTTCTGCAACAATTCCCTTGTTTCCTGGAAATATATAGCCAAAAATCATAATTAATCACCCCTTACAATAGGACAACATTGAATATCAATCATGGTTTTGTACTTAGAGTTAAAAAAATGCTACAAAAATCATACTTTCTCATCACTATGGTATAATGATATTATACCAAAATACAAACTCACATAAGATGGATGCATTATGCCCTTTGAAATATGGTATAACGACATTATACCAAAAACAAAAACAGTATAAAATATGTTATACCAAAGTTGTTTTACAGCAAAACCAACAAAATAACACAACAAGAACCTAAATTTGCTGAAAGGGACATAACAAAACCAAGAGTAAATAATGATAAACGGATTGATTTTGAAAGAGATGAAGCATGAAGTATAGAAAAGCCTTTCAAAATCACCATTAATGCTCAACTTATAAAATAGTGAATAAATCTTAAACAAATAGGGAAATGAAATCCAACTCCTTGAAGAACCTGGATCCAACAAAATCAACAGCTAAGAACCCTAGTTTGAACAATTAAAAAAAGAAATTAACACCAAAATCACCGAATCTCTTTGAGAAATTTCATCGAGCACCTTTATGGGCATATCACAAAACTCCAAAATTTCCATACATATGAATCATTCCATTTTGTACTTGAAAAACATAATCGAGATTAGAAGTATAAAATCTTGAAGAATAAATCAGTATCAGAAAAAATTCAAAATCAAGATCGAAAATCAACTAAACAAAAAATCGAAATAGTGATCAGAAAACTAAACAATAAAACGATGGAGAAGAAATTGCAATTCTAAGAAAATAAATTGGGAATCAAGGAGAAGAACTTGCCAATCA
>CATIWQ010040261.1:0-28881 GCA_949673415.1 Euphorbia schlechtendalii
CTTGCTCAATGCATCAGCTCAACTGGTAGAATCTGAAGTATTCTTTAACTTTGCTCAGAGGATGCAATTCAATCTTGTTTTTCCTTGTTTCCTCCAATTTTTCCACTCTTTTGAATGTTGATTTCAGTCGCCCCATTTCCATGTCGAATTCAAACATCTCGTCTTCACAAATCAACTCGAGATATATGTTCTCCCGCCAGTTTACAGAAATCCATAGCTTTTATTAGATTGGCTACACCTTTCTTACCGGAAATTCTATCACGCTTCACCATTGAAACTATACTGGAATGTGTTTTTCATGATAGTTTGAATTTATTTATACTAGTGTTGCTTTACTTATCCTATTAGGATCAGGAAAAGCAAAACTAATTCTAATGCAAATAGAATAAATCACTATAACTGTTGTTTTGGTTCCTAATTAGTTAGTTTTTTTTCTTTTCAAACTTTTTACAATTATTTTTGTAAACCCAATATATTATTTCAACTAATACATAAAGAAATAGTTATTAGGGTGTTTGATGTAAACCATGTGATCGGCAAAAATTTTTTGTGATTGTTACCTGGAAAATTTAAAACTAAAGTGCCCCCAAAGCTTTCCATAACACAATCATAAATATAATTACTACAACAAAAATCTACCTTTAGACTTAGGGCACATCATTTTAATTGTTAGTAGCTTCGTAAAAGTTTGTAAACACATTGCGAATTTCTTACTTTGAAACAAAATTTGGCCTCATTTATGTTTACATTAAATAAAACGAAAAATTATCAACCCGTCTCGGATGTGACTCGAATCTGCGACCTTTAGAGTTCACCGTTTTTTTATAGGGATGGGCTTTTTGTATATGGATGGGCGTGGGCTCATCTGGACAAGTTCCAAATGGATTTCTAAATCTATTTTTACACATCAGATTCATGTTCGTTTCGGATCTGTTAGGTCTACAAAATTAATACTCATATCTATATCCATTGGATTCCACGGATTTGGATCTAAATGGATCCAAAAAGGATCTATAAAAAGAGTTTTTAATTATAATTTATTTTATATTAAAATAGTGAATACTAATTACAATTTTTCTAACTTTTTATAACATCTTTCCTTATATTTATATTCCATTCCATTCATATTCTATTGATTAAATTTTTTTTACTTTTAATTTCATAATCAACAATAATTTATCAAACATAGATTAAGTGAAATATTTTCAATGCGTAAAGTTAAAATTAAAACTATCGATCTTAAAGTATTGAATTTTTCAACTAAAATCAAACATGATTATAAATGTAAAACGATAATCAATATTGTATAAGATGATACTATACTATTTCATAAATACACATATAAATGGATTCGGGTCTAGATATGGATTTCAAATAAATTCGATTGTAGATTCATATTTTTTTATGTTGGACCTAGATCCGATCCATATCCATTGGGTATGAAAATTTAGGATCAATACCCTAACAAACGGATATGGATCCACTGATCTAAATCGAATCCAAGATCCATGTTCATCCCTACTTCTGTATTAACCATTAAATCAAGATATCTATCACAAAAAGTTGGGTTACATATCTCTATCAAAGAATTCTAAGCCTAGGTTATACATGTATATATCAAATGATTCTATTCCCATAATCAATTCTCAATTTTGACGTTCTACACTTGAATATGTGCACTTGAGATTTATGAAAAATCGAGACTCACAAAAGTTGTACTTCTTGTCAAACTATAAACGACAATTCAAATGAGAGTCTATCATCTCAACAACTATAAAAATAATGATGCACACTTAATTTCACAAACAAAACCTCAATTATAGTCACAAACAACACACCAAACTCCTTGACAAAAGCACCAAACTCAAATTACGATTATTATTCAAACGTATATTCTTGTCATCCCGCAAAACTACTCAGGAAACTGTATAAGAATATAAATATTTATTTATATTGTTATAATACTTATATGTTTTTTCTTTTCTATAAATATTGTTTAGTACTACTGAAATTTTATTTTAATATTAGTTATTTTTATTAATGTATTTCTCATTAGTATTAATAATTCATTATATAGCAAGGTCGTGTTTCTTTCGAACTTTAGTAAGCTAGAATGAATTAGGATGACTTTTCCCAATATAAAATTTCAATCAAACATGGTTGAACTAAAGTACGTTGATTTAAATTCTAAAAGAGCACGATCTAGTTATTCTAGTTTATATCTATTACGTGACAAAAAAAGTATTGGGTCTTAATAATATGAATAAATGGTACATTTTTATATTTAATATAGACACAAAAATTTTAATGATAATATATATTACTATTTCATTGTTATAATATTTATTTCTAATTAATAATTAATATTAATAAAATATTTGTTTTTATTGAGCTCGGCGGAATCCGATCCATAATAATAAAGTAGACTTGTTCACTAAGTAGGGGCCCGATGAACTAAGCCTAAGCCCCTTTTCATAGACTAAGATTTGATAATCATATTTTAACTAAACTCGGTTCGAGCATGCTAAAACCTGGAATTTTATGATTCAGACTTGATTTTTACGTTATCCGAACCTGATTCGATTAAAAATAATTTTATTTATTATATATTTATATGTTGTATATAATAACTATTTAAGATATTTATATATAGTCCTATTATAATTTTATATTTGATTACCATTAACTAAATAAAATATTAAAAACTGTAAATATATAATGCAATTTGATGAAAAAATTTAACATGTATATTTTTTCATAAAGATATGTATATTTTATTATTTTTTATTTAGTACAACAAAATTTAGAATAAAAAATATTCATGGACTTGGACGGAGTTATGGAATAACCTTTTAAACCTTGCTCGAACCCGACTTGAATCCGAAATTGTAAAATATGGATTTGAATCTATTGATGTTTATAATCAACATAACTCTTGACCCAACCCAACACACATGTCACGAACAAAGCATTTATCAATATTTTAGATCATTTGCTTGTATACTTGATTTTGTCTTATATTTTATAAAAAAAATTATTGCCTTTCTATCTAGAAAGCGTGGAAAGTAAAACAACAGGCAGCAGGCAGGCATTTAAAATTCCAACGAAGAAACAGGAGGTATGGCCTGTCCCCTATTTTTAATAAATGAGCTAATGCCACGTGGCATCATCCTAAATCACAATGGACCCCCAATTAGGAAAATCGCGAACCTGGACGGATTGGCGTCCATATTCATTCTTCTTCAACAACTATATCCGGATTTACGCTTTCAAATCATCTTCAATCTCCATTTCACTTCCCACTTTAATTTCTCTCAGTTTACGAATCCATTCTACAATTCCTGCTTCTTTATTCACAGAGAAATCAATAGCAGATGCATCATCAAGATCCTTCTTATCATGTCCTTCTTAAGCTTCCTCCTGGTGACAGCCCTTATGTTAGAGCTAAGCATGTTCAGGTATATAACGATCTTCTAGCTTTTTCTTAAATTTAGGTTTTCTGTTTAATGGTGTAATGTTATTGAATAAATCCATCTTTGGCTTGTTTAGCTCCATTTGTTCAGTGTTGATGGACTAGTTAACATGTAATTTCCGATGGAGCGTTTAATCAGCTCCTTGTTTCTAATTAAGGAAAGAAATTTCTGCATTTATTTGTCCGCGTAGAAGCATTTTTTCTGCGAAAATTTATTCTCTCGGGAAACAAACAGTAGGCGCGTAGGAATGTATTGTATATCTAAAATTACAATCTGGTTTTATACAAGATTTACGTATTAAGAAAAATTAATTGTATATCTCGATTTTTTTTTTCGCCATCAATTGTTTGTGGGAAAGAAATTTAATTTTGACGAGTTTAGTGGGCTCCACGCCCGAGCGGGGCTTATGCGCTTGATCTGAACGTGCTTTTGCCGGTTAGTTTTGTTTTGGCGGGTTGCTTAAGTTATCTTTTTCCTGGAATTCCACGTTTTTCGCCAGCCTACAATTTTGTAGCAATTATTCGGAAAGCTTCGCTTTTGTACTTCGTAGCTATATATAATCCATTATGAAATATTAAAGGGGATTAAGCGTAATTTGAATAGAGAAATGTTTGTGCAAGTTTAGTGTTTATGGCTTTCAAGATTATTTGTGTTTTTGGTTCTAGCTTCCCACAATGTTTGACTGCAATTTTTTTTTTGGTAAAAAATTGTTTGATTTCAATTGCACCGTCAGTTGGTAGAACTTCAGAACTATTTTGAAAAATTGTTATGAGTTCACCTCATATTAATGAAATATTTATTCTCTATGAAAATGCAGCTAGTTGAAAAGGATGCAGAAGCAGCTATAGTGCTGTTTTGGAAGGCAATAAATGCTGGTGATAGGGTAGATGGTGCTCTCAAAGACATGGCAGTAGTTATGAAACAGCAGGATAGAGCAGAGGAAGCAATTGAAGCTATACAATCATTTAGGCATAAATGTTCCAAGCAAGCACAAGAATCATTGGATAATGTCCTCATTGACCTGTACAAGGTGTACATTTAGAATGATTAATTGATTATTTGACTAGATATTATATGCAACTCACCTGACAATTTTCCCATGATAACTTTTTCCTGGAACAACATAGAACTCTAACTATAGATTGCACTTTGATGTTACAATGTACTGAACATGTAGTTTAAAAACTAATTGATTTCTGGTAATGATTATGATTTGTGAATAAATTTTGGTAGAAATGTGGGAGAATTGAAGAGCAGATAGAGTTATTAAAGCAGAAGCTTCGTATGATATACGAAGGAGAAGCCTTCAACGGGAAACCTACCAAGACAGCACGTTCTCATGGGAGAAAATTCCAGGTCACTGTAAAGCAAGAAACTTCTCGGATACTGGTACGGAACTTTTCTAACACGATCTTCGTATTAAAACACCATTTACTGTTCATGCTGTTATGTTCCATATCGTTAGTTAGTTAGGCTTCTGTCTATTATTGATTGTGAGCTGATTTCGTATTGTTAGGGGAATTTGGGCTGGGCATATATGCAACAAGGAAGCTACTTGGCAGCAGAAGTTGTATATGCTAAAGCTCAGTCAATAGATCCCGATGCTAACAAAGCATGCAACTTATGCTTGTGTCTTATCAAGCAAACTCGGTACAAAGATGCGCGTTTGGTCCTTGATGATATATTTCAGGGTAAGCTTTTAGGATCGGATGACCCCAAAACCATAAACAGAGCCATGGAGCTACTTCGAGATTTAGCGGCTTGCCAACCCTTGATTGCAGCTAAGAAACCATCAGGTTTCGAAGATGCTTTTGTTGAAGGGCTTGACCAGATGATGAGTCAATGGAACCCGTACAGGTCAAAGAGGCTTCCTATCTTTGAAGAGATCTCTCCTTACAGAAATCAATTAGCTTGCTGACCTATACTTTTGTACCATATGAGTATAAATAACGATGACAGCTGCTGCGGAGTAGATTTTGAGGTTCCTGTGTCATATGATCATTTTTGAAAGGAGAATTGTATATCGTATTTTTCTTGTTAATTTCAACAGTATACCAACAGAGTTGTGACGACCACAAGCACTTGCTTTGCAAAGGTGCCAATTAATAGAAGATCACCATTTTGTATACCTCTAATTTACATTTTTGTGAATTTTGCAATACTTGTGAGCTTCTTTGATAACTTGAGCTTGAATTCATATAACTAAATTTATTTATGTGTAGGAGTGTAATGTGCAAAAATGAACTGAATGAAATTTCTGTCAAATCAAGATGTAAAAAAACTCTTTAACAAATGTGTTCCGATTACAATCCAACATGATAACCAATTTAAAATACTAGATAGAATACAGGGACAGGGAGAATGGTATCTTCCACGTGTTGTTTGTCCACCTATGGGAAAATTTTAATGGGACAAAAATCGTACAAACCAGCACCTTATTTTTACCCATTTAAAGCTTATTACGCACCTTTCAGGCTTCAACTATTAAGTCACATCCAACCGGATGCAATTAGTTCCACTCTTGTTGACATAAAATAGTTTGATATTATTTCAAGGTGGAAACTTTAGCTTAACTTAATCTAGTTTTCATGAATTTAATAATTAATTTTTAGCACACTTGACAATGAAAAGATTATAAACATTAAAGAACAGACTTGAGTTTGACTACTTCGGAGTTTCTTTTATTATAAAATGCAGAATAAAATATATTTTTTTTGTCGATAATCTTAAAAGTAATAGCAAATTTAATCGTCTCTATGCACAATTACCGATCCAGTAACATCTAATTACAAAAAAGGTGAGAGAAGAGTGAAAATTTGGATCAAAAGAGATGCATTAGCAGAATTCCAGAATGGGTTATCTAAACTACAGGCATCGAGTATACCTCTGCCACACCTTGGACAAAAATTACCACATATATTCACCTATACCCCAAAACCAATTTTTGGAGTATTTTGAGTCCTACAAAGGCTAGTAGAGAAGAAGAAGGGATATCACAAACAAAACCAGAAAGGCTGACAAGATGGATTACCAGAATGTGAAATTAGCAAAAAGCCAATCAGCTTGCAGCAAGAACAGTCCCAAAAAAAAGATTCATTGAGAACAATTGAAGCCATGACAAACAGATAGCACTATGATAAGAATCAAAGCAATGATAATACCCACAACAATCAACTTTATCTTCATATTCTGAATCCACATCTTCCTTCTCATCTTAGTTCCCTGTTGTCTGAAGTCTTGGGCCTGCAACATCAAAAGCACAAGTATTTCAGACAACCAAATTTAAAACTCAAAGAATAATTCACGTGAGTAGTGATAGACATCCGTTAACCTGGGAGCGCAGATTGTCAGTTTTATCCACCAACAACTCGATCTTCTCACCACGATCAAGAACCTATGTGAAAGCAAATGTTATTAACTGATTTGAAAGATTGTTGCCTGTGTAATATTAAAGAATGGTTTTATGCCTCTAGAGGGTTTTGCATACCTTTTCGATATTTTCCATCATCACACCCTTAACTTCAGAAACCTGAGCTTTCACTTTTGCAAGTTTGTTGACTTCTTCAGGATGATCCAGACAAAACTGCATGTGTTCCTTCAGTTTGGGCCTAAAATATATAGGTGCTTTTAAAGCATTATTTAACAATAAAATAGAATTGTTGATTTGGGTGAAAAAGTGCTTCTATACCCAAACTCTCTCTTCAGGCCATTAGCCTTAGCAGTTGCAGCTTTTCCTCCACCGTATCTGTTGTTGAAATCTCCCTTAACACGCTCTAGGAAGCCAATTGGAATTTGTCTTCCAGCAGATTCAACTGCAACCACACAGTAGGCTGCGCCATAGGATAAAAGAAAGTATATTTAATACTATAAAATTCAGATAGAAAGTTTAGCTGTCAACACTCATCAAACACTGGCAAGCCAATAAGGTAGTTTACTTCAGTATATCAAAATGGTCTAATGGCATTAATCATACTCCAGTACCACGAGTAACATAAGTTAACAAATTTCATGTATGCACAGGATGGAACTGATTATTAAACAGTAAACTTAATTGCTTCAATAAAAACTTATGAGCATCGGGAAACTAGCATGCATGTATACACACACACACACACAAACAAATAAAATATAGTCAAATGAAATAAAGTACTTATAACAGGCCATACAATACAATAGAAGACATGTTCTTTTTTCTTGCAAAGAATTTTAAGAACTAACTTATAGTATTTGGAAATATATGGTACAAAATGTGACCAAGGCAAAGAAAAAAGTGCAGGGAATAGGCTAAGCCATTCTATTGCAATGGCATTGACAAACAGGAGTATGTACCAAGAGCATTAGTCATCAGCATCTTATTCCACCTTCGTTGCAGTAATATCACATCTCGTAAGTAGATTTTGTAAATAGGATCATATATTGTTTTCTAATAGATGATATAAAAAACAAGGAGGATGATTTTGAACGCTAGTATAAGTGCAGAATCACTAAGATTTTGCAGTGAGGACAAACTGCTTTACTGATTTCATCGAAGGACTAATCATCTATAGAATTTTAGGAAAGCCTAGCTTCCGAAGAGAGAACAATAGAGACATTTCAACACCTATGAGGCATGTCATTAAAAAATACTTGATAGCTTCAGAACGTGAAATGAAGCAAGTATTAGTCCTTCAAAGCAGCATAAACTTCAAATTCGGAAAATTCTTGACCTTGTAAAGATTTCAATTAATGGATATAATGGTGCAGAATTCAACTCACAAAATTTTCGAAACATCTCTAAACATGTAATACATTGCTTCATTAGGATATTTCACAAGAGACACGTACATGTTCATTCCATCGCTGCTTCTAACCGAAAGCAAGCAAAAATCAACAAAACGGTCGCAATAAAATGAAAATTCGCTGATCATAGCAGCGCCATTTACGAAGGGTCTGTAATCCAATTTCAGAAACAAACCAAGGGTAAGCAACCACTTTGCAATACAATCAGGGGATCAAATACATAGATCGCTACTAGAATCAACAAGGTACACTAAAATGATATATTATTCAGCGTACGTTCAAAATGATAAATTAAGCGTTGATCCATATAAGGAATCAACTCAAAAACAAAAAAACAAATATATACAGAAAAACAACAATCAAAATTACAAAAGCATGATAGATTCTTACTGAAGCCATTTTCGACTAGGTAATTGAAGGTATGACCATCGCAATTGTATGTAAATTTGTTGTTAGAAGTAGGGAGTTTCTGAAGGCACTGAGAAGCGATGCTGGTGAAATTTCCTTTAAATTCTGTGTACTCCGCGAGGATGACCGCACCTCGAGCCACAAAGCTGTAGATGAGAGACTGTTGCCCCATCCTTCCTCTGTTTTAAGAAAACAAAACAGAAAAAACCCTAGCCTAACAATAATCAGAGAGAAACAAGAGAGAATAGGAGAGAAAAGATGGACGACAAGATCGGAGAAGACGAGAGAATTGCTGGATTTGGGGTGTTTACTTTCGTACGATATTTGCTTTTTTTTGTGTGGCGCGGTTTGTTGTTGGTTATTTTCGACGTTCCCTGTTATTTTGAATTTTTAAGTAATGAAGCGTCGTATAAACAAAACAATGGACAAAATAAAGAGGGAAAGAAATAACACGACTTTTTTTTTGACCGAATAAGAAATAACACGACTTCAAATCACAAAAATGCTACGAAATTTTCCAGCATTAGGGAAATTATTTATTGAATTGTTGTCTAATAAAAAATAAAGCTATTCGTGTTTGATTTATACAAGTGAACTGAATAAACATATGGTATATATTTCAGAGTAGTTAGGTCTCGTAATATACCGAAATTATTTCAATGTGTACATATAACTATACAGTACTAATTTGGTTAATTAAAATGAACTGAACTAATAGATTGCATGCCAGAAAACGTGGCCTTACTGCTACTTTAATTTAACATCCATACACATAAAATAACCGAAAAACATAATATATATGTATGTATGTAAATAAATAATTGATCATCAACTTCATGAACACAATTTGTCCAAAAATGTTCGATATATTCTATCTTTTACACATTTTCTCTTAGCGAAGAATAGGTAATAGTTATTTGTAGTTAAATATTTTAAAACAATATAATTTAGTTTCATTAGATTTTTTTACTAAAAAAATGTAATCAGAACTAATTACAACTCTAATTGAAGATGGACAATAGTTAAACCAAGACCCCCTACCCGTTGAAGAACCGCTGCTCTAGCTAACAGATGTGCGGCGTGTTTCGCAGACCTTCTAACAGATAAACGAATACTAGAAAATTGACTTATCAAGTTTTTACAATCCAAAAGAATTAACCCAGTAGGCAAAGAAAAGTTCAAATCTTTATTGAAAGCGTTGATCGTATTTAATCCATTTGAGATAACCTAATCAAACGAATTATCTTTCAACCAATTTAGTACTTCACGACAATTTATTGGTTTGACTAGAAAAGGATCTCCGCCTCCACGTAGGATCACGGCTCTCGATGCTACCACTTCTCCTGCAGAATTTCTTAAGATACATCCATAACCGATAGAATTTTCGGAATTGAATTAACTAGCATCAATATTGCATTTTAGCCAATTAATTGGGACCTCCTCCATGCTTTTTTCAGTAAGGTAGAGCTGGATATTATGCTTCTCTTGTTCACCGCAGACCATTATGACAAGAAATCAGATCCGTGCCTCAAAACTTGTGTTGAATTTCGAATTTTCTGATCCCAAATGAAATTGTTTCTTCTTACCCGTGTAGCTCAAAGGATACAACATGCTTTTCCAACAATATATCATCTGGTTCATCACAACCACCAATCATTAATATTGTTAATGGTATAAGGCCAACCTTCTCCAGGGATAATAAATCCACTCAAGTATTCTCTATGATATTTTTTAGACCTAATACATCCCATTAGTTAAAATATTGTGCACTCAAAAATATATAAAATTTATATTTTTAAATATTTTAATATTAAATGTTATGAGTATTCTCTATACAATTTTTGAGGGCTAATACATCCCCTCAATTTGTGTCTGAACACTAATTTCTCATCTCAACTTTTAAAAGTTTCAAATAACCTTCTGAACTTGTAAAAAGTGAACCGATGTTCTATCTAAATGCAACATGTCAATTTTTTGTTGGAGATTGAAAAATGACATATTTGAGAATTCAAACCAATCAAAATCTGACACTTGACATTTAAGGTGGCAAATGGGTTCACTTTTTGCAAGTTAAGAGGGGTATTTGAAACTTTTTTAAAAGTTCAAGGGATCATTTGAAACTCTTGAAAATTCAGGGGCTAATTAATATTTAGGGACAAGTTCAAGGGATTTTAATATATCCGGTCTATTTTTTATATTATAATTCACATTTAGTTTATCATAAAATTTAAAAATAAAACTCCACTAACTTTGCCTAAACCAGAGACCTTGGACGCTCCAATCACATACCCAGTGAATTTTTTATAAGACATACCTAGGTGTTCATCAGTTTGTTCGGTTGAATAGTCGAATCAAATCCATTACATCGAAAATCGAATACCTTTATTAAAATCTTATCATGGCATATACCACATAAAAATATTTAACTCAAGATTTTACCTAGGAAATTTAGTTAAGAATACTTTTTCCTTCGAAAAAAGCAGAAATCCATCAAACAAAACCATTACACCCGCTCCACCAATTAAGAATTTTTTAATCCAAAATCCATTTTCGTATAGTGATCTATGAACATCAAGACCGAAGGTGCAAGTCCCCCATCGTATACTTAGGTTTAAGTCGGATCCTAGACCTCGGGTACGACTAACGCTCAGCAGCGATTCAGGAGGGCTTCCACGGGCGAACCTAATTGAAATCGAAATAGAACCAATGTAAAATTGTAACCGAAACGAGCAAAATAATTCGATTCGGTTGGTTTGTTCATTTAACCGAACTATTATATATGTTTTTTTTTTCTTAGATTTAATTATGTTACTGAATAATACTTGTATTTGATATATATATATATATATATATATATATATATATAAATTGTTATTTTATACCTTAAAGTTTTAATAGGTTGTAATAAAATTACTATAACATAAAATTGAAATAGCTTCAATAACATGCTAATAATTCATAAACTACGCCTTATGTTACCGAGAGATGAAATAATTAATAAATAAAATTTCAAAGTAATAGGAGATTATATAATAAATAATAATCTTAAAAACACAACAAATAGTGGCAATATCACTAATATTTATATTATGAAATGATAAATTTTTAAAAAATTATTTAAAGTTAAAATTTAATTTTTTAATAAATATTATAATTAATTGGTTAATTCAGTTATATTGGTTAAATTTCAATTATAACCGAATCCACCTAATAAACAAAAAAAATCTATGAAATGTATGTTCAGTTTTTAAAGACTCCTACTACACTTGCCTAACAATTTTTAAAACAATTGAAAAAAATTAAAAAAAAAACCATAAAGGGCAATGATGGAATTGGGTGTCCAGCAGGTTTACTTTGCGGCGGGGTGCCCTTCCTTGTTCCCGCCAAAAAACTCTGAACCTTTCTCAATTCTCCCTGCCGCCCGCTACTACTCTCAATTTACCTTCTAAACACAATAACCGCAAATCCACCACCCATTGATATGGATATTGACATTCCCTTGCCGGACGAGCTCGAATGGCTCGAAGCCAACTTTGGTTTTCACGAAGATCATTTAGACCCGCCGTCGCCTCATTTTTCTCTCCTTCAGCCTGAAGAAGAGCGACAGTCCCCTCCTCAGTCACCATTTCCGTTCGATTCCCAAGTTATTGGTCATAAACGTCCTCAATCAAGTGGTCCAGATGCACCTAATTGCGAAGATCTTCCCGTATCTGTCGAGAAAAGAAGTAAACTCGACGAGGTTGGGCCCACGACTGATGAGGATTGGCTCCAGTACTCGCCGCCTCAGGAGGCGAACGCTATTAGCGAGGAGAAAGGTGAAGTAGATGTCGAGGAGGAGATTATAGTGTCAAGATATGCGTCTAAGATTGATGGCGATTTCTTTCCAGTGACTGCGCCGAATGGAGGCGATTTAGTGTATGCTAAGATTTCTAGAGTGGAGAGTGAAGAAAGACCCAAGCGATTGGACTTTAAAACCCGATCCAATTGTACGATCATTTGCTTGTGTCTTACTAGTCTGATAACTTAGAAAATTTTTGTTTACTTGTACTTTTGCAATATTTGCAGGCCTTATTGCCGAGCCTGTTAATGTTCTTTTACAAAAAATGGAGTCAGAGGCTTTCACCAAGGTACATATATTGGAGTGCTGTAGATTGATGAAAATTTTAGCAATTGCACTTTTTGTATACACCCAATCCAAGTTATGCTGAATTATGATAGCATTAGGGATAAACTTTTCTTGTGTGATAGAATAATTGAGTTCTAATAGTGAACAATGCAATAATTTAGGGTCATCTCAACAACAACAACAACATAAGGTCATCTCAGATGCAAATTTGTTTTTTTCTTATTTAATGCTAGGTGTTAGCACGTTGTAATCAATCATGTGGGTTTGAGGATGACTATAAAAACAATTTAATTAGAATCAGCTTGCTACATTACCATGCTTTAGTTTTGGAATTCACACACACACTTCTTTTACTTTATAAACTTTTTGGTGAAGTAGATTATATTATGTTGCTTCAGAATTTTCTCGTTTCAATTAAAAGCATAGATTAAATGTGTTTTTTATTTGTTGTATTATTGGTGTATAATGTTTGAGCATATTCATTTTTGTTTTTGATGAAAGTCATCGGAAGATTTATCATTTTAATTAGCTTTTATATGGTTTATCATATTTACTTTGTAAAATTCTTCCTTTCAGTTAGGAACTTAATACAAATTTATGATTTTTGTATTCTTTTTTATCTTTATGTGAAGTAAATCTAAGCTTATTCATAGTTTGTTTAACACAATGTGGTATTCTGTGGGACAATGACTAGTTATACCCTATCACTTTGTTAGATTTTAAGATGTAAATGGATTCATTACTTAATATTTTATGGTAATTAATGGTGTAGTGAAAGTATTAAGGTTGATGATTCATTGGTATTTTTTAATTGATATATGTCTTGTGCAAAATCTTGATATTAACCAAAAGAATTTCCATTATAAGATTTCTTATGCATTTTTTTTCTGACACTCAAGGCCTTGCAAGCTAGTTCTGAAAGTAAAACTGATATCATTTACACCAAAACACAAAGAGTGCATGAAAAGCTCTGGGTTGAAAAATATGCTCCAAGTTCATTTTCTGAACTCCTTAGCGATGAACATACTAACCGAGAGGTACGTGTATTTAGTCCCTAAAAATAAAGTTCCAAAGTTCTTTTGATGTGAAGTACCTGTTTATTCAGACATTTTTTGCTTAACTTCTATACAAATGTCCTACGGCAGGTTCTCTTGTGGTTGAAACAGTGGGATTCTTGTGTTTTTGGATCTGAAATTAGGAGTACATCAAATGATGTTCTGACTGCTTTGAGGCGTCATTCTTCTGGTGCTCAAAATCAAAGTCATGCTGCTGATTTGACTTCCACAAGAAGGAAACAAGGTCATGGATGGAGTGATACAAATTTTAAGCGTTCTAACAATTTAGATCTTGAAAATAGTAATATGAAAGTAATTAAAGATGTTTGGAGCAAGAAGACACGGCATACTGGTCCACCAGAGCAGAAGGTCAGGGTACTTAATTAAAATTTATCCCTGCATATAGTTTTGAAATACGGTACCTTATAAGATTATATCCCTACATATAGTTTTGAAACACAGGGTTAGTTTAGTTTATATTGTTTCCAAACACTTCTCATATTCACATGCGGTAGTAGTGTCTGAGTTGCTGAATTATGGTGACATGTTTATCATGTCAATAGTTCACCTTTTTCAGAGAATTGATTGTACGCAACACAATTATTCATTCCAATGAGATGGTTATGTATTGGAGGGTTTTGATACCAGGCAATATGGCTTAAGCTTGTCCATGCCTCGATATGTTAGCGTCTTGACATGTGGGGACTTGTTGAGGATATCGTAACTAATTTAGGGGCTTTCAGGTGATTGGGTTTGACACAATTTCACCAATATTAAATCATCTAGTAAGCCTTCAAGGTGGAAAGTTCGATTCTGTTTTCTCTGTTTATGGTCAATTGCAGCCTTTGTTGTGGTATAACAATTCTGACTTGCCTAGATCAATGAATTATTCTGACTATAACTTATGTTAAGGCACTGCAGGTTACAGTATATCATACATTTGACAATCATCTGGTTTTTCAAATCCATCACTTTCCAGTTTACCTAGCCAGACTTTGAAGCTGCTTGTTACAACCATTTTTGCTTGTGCAGTTGATAATGTATAGGAATTATTTGTTATATCAGCAACTGAATGTGTAACACCATTGCAGATCCTTTTACTTTGTGGTCCACCTGGGCTTGGGAAGACCACGCTCGCACATGTAGCTGCTAAGCATTGTGGGTACCGCGTTGTGGAGGTTTGTCATTTACTTCTTCTGATTTAATCACAATTATAGTAAGATATTTGAGTAAACACACTTTTAATCGTGTAAGAGCATATGCATGTAGCTCTTATCTGTTATGTATGTATCTCCACCATTATATTACAATATAACATAGAGTGCTTTATTCTATAAGAAGAATTTTATAATGATTATTTGATACTGGACATTTTTCATGGTGATGGTGTTAGATTCTATCTTCATATACTATAGGACTGAATTTATTTCTTTAACCTTACATGCTATTTTTATCTTTTATTTCACTTGGCTTATTCAAATATATCACTCAAATTATCTGGTGTATCTTAGTTAACTAAGAATATGGATCTTCATAGGTCAATGCCAGTGATGATAGGTCTGCCTCTTCAATCGAAGATAAAATTCTTGATGTGGTTGAGATGAATGTAATGGCTGACTCGAGACCCAAGTGCTTGGTCAGTTATTTTCTCCAATAATTGTACTCTTGACCCCTTGTGTTGGAACTTGATACACAATGAATTTGTTTTCATCAGATCATTGATGAAATAGATGGAACTCTTGGCGATGGAAAAGGTGCTGTGGAGGTTATTATGAAGATGGTACTTGGCTATGCATTTCTTTTTATCATGTCTTACTGTTTATGAACTTTGCTAGTCATACTATCCTCAGTTCTCATCCTTTCTTCTTTAAATTGATATGTACTCCGCTACCATTGCCTGTCCTCTCAGCTAATAAAAAATATCGGTCAAATTTCAATTACCGAGGGTGGTATTGATAGTTATTCATTTATTCTAGTTACTGTAATATTAAATTTTTTTGTCCCTTGGGTGCTCTTTTTCAAATTATGTTTTAATACTTTTGTTTTTTATTTGCTCTCAATCAGTCACTTTAACCTTATTTTTCTTACAAAAGCTAAGTGCAAAGCATTTATCCAATCTGTTCAAGCTCTTGGCTTTCTTATAAAGACTGTTTTAGGTTTTGCAAAGCACAGAATATAATTTTTCATCTTAACATGTTGATTCTTCATTAATCTTAATTTTCTGTGTTTTATTATCTGTTATCTCTAATTTCTTGTAGGTTTCTGCTGAAAGGAAGTCCACCACCGGGAAGGAAAATATTGCTAAAGGAGAATCGGGAAAGTCATCCTCAAAAAAGGGGCGTAAAACAGCATCACTTTCACGACCTGTGAGTTTCAAAACACTCATGGTTTACTTGGCATATTTTATTTGACATCTACAGTTCTCAAATTGAGTGGGTTGTCTGCAGGTAATTTGCATCTGTAATGATCTCTATGCACCTGTCTTGAGGCCATTGCGTCAGATAGCAAAGTACGCTTTCTTGGAAAGTCATTGTGACATTTTTTTTCTAAGTTGTTGAAATTCATCCTACACTCCTCAAGTGCTTCTTAAAATTCTGATGAACTAGAGCAACTTAAAGTTCATATAATACAATTGTGGCCTTTACTTTGGACCTGGGCTTGAAGAAAAATTTTGGTTACTCATCCTTAAAAGCGAAATTGGTATGCATGAAATGTTTGCTGAAGATCCATTTCTCCTGACCTATCCCAAATCTGTGGAAGTTTTTTGACTGAAATATGATAATATTTAACGCTGTGAAAGGGACCCACATTCAATAGTCTATGCATGCTGAAGAACTCAATTATGCTTCATTCTCAAATGGCTGCTCTTAGCTGCATGAATCTCTTAACATCTGTTCCATTTTTCTTACATTTTATCTTTTTGAAGATGTGAATTGTTCTTTTGAAATAAGCTAAATGAAGATACATGCTGAATGTGTAAAGTTCTTACAAGAAAATTAAACTCCTCTGTTTAGTGAACAATTATAATACTATTTGTCTCCTATAACTAAAGTGAAGAGCTCTACAGTTCGGAATCGTGTGTTCTATACAGTGATTTAACTCTTCAACAAATTATTCCGATTGTACATGTATGAAGGTGATGCTGGCTTGCACACACCATATACTTCCATCTATCTGATGATAATGTTGTGCTGTCTTTGAATATGTGTTGTTCTAAGCGCAAATCACAAGAAATGACTTATTACATGAATTATTTTTTTAATTTAATTTCTCAAATGTTGTAAGCGTGTCCTTTTGATGAGTAAATGTTCTTTTCGCAGGGTTCATATATTCGTTCATCCATCTGTTAGTCGTGTGGTTAGCAGGTAACCGAGTATTTGTAATGGTTCATATGATATCTCCTCGTCTCTGATTCATGTTTGTGCTTTATATTTGTATTTTGAATATTCCTAACCCTTGATGTAAAAACAATTATAAACGTTCTATAGAATTAGAAACTTGTTGTAGCATCCAAAATTGCTTTCCTCCAACTGGCTTTTCATTTCTTCTTTCTCACAACATTGCATGTATCCTGAATGTCAACTCTGATAGCTAATTTCTGAGGATGAACTTGATTTTGTAAACATTTCTACTGTTAGGTAATTTTAGTAAATTTCTTTATTCATTAATTGGAGAAAATGCATGCTTACAGGCTCAAATATATATGTAACAATGAGGGTATGAAAACGAGTTCTATTGCACTTACAGCACTGGCAGAGTGCACAGGTACTCTACATTTCCTTTATGCGTAATATTCTTGTCTTTTGGTTTTGGATTCTGCAGTAGTAAATGTCTTGTGATTTATTAAATGCTATGGATTTACCAAATACATTCCTGCAGCATCTGCTTTTAGCCCTGTCTTTAGACTTCAATTGACTGTCTTTTTTGGTCTAACTTTTCAGAATGTGATATAAGGTCATGCTTGAACACTCTCCAGTTTCTCAATAAGAAAAAGGAAACACTTAATGTGGTAAGCCTTCCATGCGTTGCTGTGTTCTCTTTGCTGGATTTAGCAAAGATACTTTTGTAATGAAATATTCTAAATGAATCCTACAGTATGGTTTGAGGTTTTAGTTAAACAGGGAACACAATCATATTTGCTAATTTTTGAGATAGAGAAAGAAGGATTTAATATAGTTGTGTTTAGTTTAGATGTTTGAAAAGTTATAGAAGGGTTTGAGTTGTAAAAGTAAAGCATTTTTATGAAAAAGATAGTTACAACACCTGTGCACGGTTTCTTGTTCCCTCCACTTTGAACGCAAAGTTCACGTGTCAGTATTTGCAGTAGTTGTGTGTCCTAAGCCCATACCCATAAGTTTTATGTCTCATTAGTGCCGTTCTAGATTTCCAAGTGTCTTAAGTCCTATCTGCTGTAATAAAACTACTCTTCACATGAGATAATACATGAAAGGGAAGTTGTGCATCAGTTACAGTACTAAGTAGGGTATGCATTATAAATTTTTGGAATGAATGACAATAATAAGGGAGAAAGAATCTCAGAGAACACGGTTCAAGAGATTGAAGGATTTTCTGTGCACAAGACCTTAACATAAATCAGAAGATCAGCTAACCAGAAAATTAACCCATTGCCTAACTAGATGTCTAGATCCCAGGGCCATAACACGGAGGAGATTGTATGAACAGGCGATTACGTTTTACGACTTCATTTATTACTTATCAGACATCCAAGGAAGGGCACCATCACAAATTTTCCCTCCTGAATTTCCATCCATGAACATTGTTTGCGTATCCAGCTCTGTAGTTTGGATTTGACACTAAAGGAAGTTCTGTTTATGAAATAAAAAGTTCTGTATAATTTCATTTTTTTCAATTCCAGTTTATGGTTTCCAGTGAGTAGAGAAAATAAGAATAATGAAGCTTATTAAGTTGCTTCAATATCTAGTAATTTATTCTTCAAGAAATGTCTCTTTCTTTAGAGAATGGGATTAGTTCGTAATATATATCCTTGGAAGGGCTTAAGGGGTCTTTGAAAGCAATTTGTTTTGTATTTATGTTTCAAATGTCCTTGAGAAAGTTCAATCTGCAATAGTAACAACACATCAGTCTGTAGTTCCTTTTTGGTACCTTTTTCTGGGTAGATTTGCTTCTGTTTAACAACTGCATTTATTCTGCTTTGCTCGACTGACTATAGCTTACTTTTCTGGCCTTTAGCTAGAAATCGATTCTCAGGTGGTTGGTCAAAAGGACATGTCGAAGAGTTTTTTTGAAATCTGGAAAGAGGTAAATATAAAGTTCACATTCCACTATGTCTTAACTACATGTCATGCATTTTTATATTTAAGCTTGCTATTCTCTCCCCAGATTTTTCAGAAGAGAAGAGTGAAGCCGGACAGAAGACCAAGTAATGGAAGCTTATCCACTGAATTTAACTTTTTGTACTCCCTTATATCTGGCCGGTATTTAGTTTCTCATGAGCCTTATGTTTTCTTCCCTTCTTTAAAGACTTGAGCTTCTCTTCAATACTTTTATGGATATGCAGCGGTGATTATGAGGTGGTTTTCGACGGAATACATGAGAATATCTTGCAGCTCCCTTATCATGATCCTTTGATGCATAAGACAGTAAGTCTTACTTATCATCCTACAACGACTTTTTGATAATTTCACATGATGTTTAACTTTGGCAATTTCCAGGTGAAATGCTTGAATATACTTGGCATATCTGATGCAATACACCAATATATTATGCGTACACAGCAAATGCCTCTTTATGGTAAGGAAATATACTTAATTAGGAGATTTGATTATAGAGTAATTAAAGGCATTATTATTGGAACTCGATTGATTACGTTCCCTTATATGTATATTCTAATCTCTAGCTTTCTATCAATCAAATACAATTAAGAAATTCACATTGTAATTTTAACTTCAACATGGTACCAAAGCCTATGGCTCGTTTGGTCTGGGTATATGTAGTATTAGCTTCTTGGTTTAGTGTTTTGAGTTTCTGACTAAGAGGATTTCGTATTTGGGGTTCTATATCAAGGTAGAGTAATGTAATGGGAATACTCCAAGTGTTTTTTGTGGCAATTGTTGAGATAGTGATTTCCTATTTGGAATGTTGGTTGTGATTTGCCAAGAAGTGCAGAGTTTGTGTATCTCAGTTTCCAGTTTCTGCTGTAGATTGGTGGATCCTCGTACGTTTTATGTCTTGTGTATAAATCTATGGTTGAGCAATGTATACTCCAAATTAAGGGTGTGAGAGAAAAGAAATAATGAAATATACTTAATTGGGAGAATGATTGATAGAGAAATCAAGGGCATCAATGTATGAAATAGATCAATTATATTTCCTTTTGTATATTGTAATCTCTATATGTACTCTAACTTCCCGTCAAGTAATTACAAGAAATTCACAATGTTTTTTTAAACTTCAACAAAAAGTGTGAAGTTATAATGTCTGTATCTATTTTCTTTAATGCAGCATATCAGCCTCCCCTTGCTATTGTTGTCCACAATCTTGTAGCCCAAGTTCAAAAACCAAACATTGATTGGCCAAAGTCTTATCAACGGTATTTTCTATTTGATCTATGATTTAGATTATACTTGACTTTGGTGTCAGATTGATTGTTCCTTATCTATCATTTTACACAAACATGCAGATACCGATCAGCATTAATGAACAAGATGGACACACTGAGATGTTGGCAAAACAATATTCCCCCAAATATATCAAGGCATTTGTCAATGAAATCCCTTGTGGAAGATTCTATTTCACCTCTGTTACATATTCTGTCACCTTCAAATCTGAAGTCGGTAACTGCTACAATGCCCTTCTTCTTTGGTCCTTCTTTAGTTGGTTGCACATCCATATCCCTCTTTCTCTGAATTGTTTGGTGAAATGGCGCGCTGGCTGCATTTCTTCTTAATAGGAAACATTGCATATCTTAATTTCCTAATTTTTTTTAACTTTTATGTTTATCTGATTTTTTGAATGTTTGAGATGGTTATTTCACATTGGAAATAAATACGAATGATGAGTGACACATGAGTGGTGTATGTTGAGCCTTAATATAAGCCAATTGGTAATGTGTTAGATGGGCCCAACCCTACTTGTGTGCTCACTCAAGTAATCGAATCCAAGATGAGGCCCACAGATTTCAACATGATAGCAGAATAGTGGAAGAAGGCCTGACAGCCGGAAGGATAATGGGTTCGTATTAATGGGCTAGGCCCACTGGACTAGTGATGTAGACTGAGCTTTTATGCAAGTCAATTGGTTTTGCGATAGATGCGCTCATGCCCTCTTGTGTGCTCACTCAAGTTATGAAGCCCACGAGGCCCACGAATTCTCAACATTAAAATTAAGGAAAAATAGGGTCAAATTTTATGTTATCTGCTCTTAGCATCATCGTGAATGCCTAAGACAAGGGATATTATAAATGTCGGTTTTTACATCATTACATACATCACTTTTTATCTGTTATAATCCTCATATTTTATTTATGTTTTTTTGTATCATCCATTTTCATAAGCATGTTTCTTTTCAAAATTTTTTATTGCCGATCTTTCAAATTGCTTGTTTTTGAATCTCAGGTGGCATCACACTTACTTTCACAAAAGGAGAAGCATGATCTGGCACATTTAGTGAATGCAATGGTATCATATTCTGTGACATACAGGAAAATAAAAACCGATCCTCTTTCCTCCAATCTGGAACTTGGAGCAGCTGTAGAGACCTCAGCACTTGCATTTGATCCGCCCATTGGCGATCTAATTCAGTTTAAGGTTGGACTTGTTTTTTACTCATGAACTTATATATTTGTATCTAAGATAGTTGGGTGCTCTGTTTTTACAACCAAAGCAAACCTTCTGGTTACTCAATTTTTTAAACCTCTAAAAAAGTTACCAAATTGATCAAATGAAAATATCAAACCCCCAATAAATATGCCATTTATAGTAGTCATGATTGCTACAATTATTTTATAAGTGAAATTTGTAGTTTTTGCCTTTTCAACTGCAAGTTTTATCACCATTCCAGACTAGATACTAAAAATCAATATTACTATAATCAAAGGTCATTGATATTTCAGTTAATTTTAATACGAAGTTTCTCACTCGTATTTTGTATCGTGCCTCACCTTTTTGGCTGTATCCTTTTTTTGGAGACAGGGCTATGATTCTGGTCATTACGTACTTCCTTTAGCAGTGAAGCAAGTTTTGGTTCATGAGGTGAGTATCGGTATCTTCATTTTCTTCTTTTTTCACTTTCATTCGACTATCACCTTGAGAACAAGTCTTGGTTAAGATCACATACGCCTAAACCAATTCTTTACAAAAGAAGTTGTAAATGAAGTGGTTAATTTTAGTTTTCCCCATCATTGGTATCATTTGCTGGAAATTATGGAGTGATGGTAGATGTTCTAGTTTCTTAATTTCCAAGGGACAATTTAGCCTTTTTTAGTCGATGTTTTAGGCATCTAGCAATATACTGTACTTTATTCCTCTAAATATTTTAGCATCTTTTTTTGTTTGAAATAGTCTTCATACGAATTCTATAATCTTATTCTTACATATTTTTAGTCGAGCACGCTGTTAGAGATAAACAACCAACGGAACAATAGTGTGGAATATGTATTGAGTGGTTTTTCTCTCAAGTAAGATAAAGCAACTTCAAGTTTTTAAGGAATAAAAGTATGTGGATAGAAATGGTGTGAGTCCTCTTTGAGTTCTTCTGAGCCCCTCTCAGCTCACAAGAAAACATATTATCAATCTTCCCAACACTCTCCCTATATATGTTATTTCAAAAAATCAGTAGGTGTTTGGTATCCAGTTATATATTTGTTAGAAAAGTTAGTGTGCTTGAGTTGGAAACCTGTACCTTGCAGATAATTCTTAGAAATCTTTGACTGAAAGATAAGTGAATCTTGAAAAAATTGAAACCATCCTGTTTTATATGGTGACCTTGATTTTTCATAAGCAGACATGGGTGTTCTCTTGTTTTTGAGCTTTTTTTAGAATATATCTTGTGCTTTCTGGGTTTTTCGATATAATGAAAATTTTGCTTCAAAATTCTTCTTTCAGGTTGAAAAGCAAAAGATTTTGCGAGTAAGCAGATCTGCACATTCGACAGATAGTTGCACTGAAGAACTCGACATAAACAACAGAAATAAAGACACTCAGTTTGCCAGTTTGTCTGCTGATAAAACTGAAATTGGAAAGAATTTACAAAATCCCAAGCAAAATAATCCCAGAGGCTTGACAATGTCGTCAAATGAAGATCGTAGTAGAAACACCATGTCCAACATTAAACCCAAATCCTCAGGAAATCCTAAGAAACCTTCCTCTGGCCCTTCTAGCTTCTTTGATAGGTACGATCTCATGTGCAATTTATAGCAATGCCTTCAAATTATTTTTCTGGCTATTCAAGGTGTTGAGTTTCCTTGTTTTGATCATAATGGAGATGATATTTGTTATTTTGTTATGTTTCACGTTGGATCTGTTTCTTAACCAAACTTTTAAATGGATTAATCTGGTACTACCTTGTCTGTTCGTGATAACTTCTTCTCAGATGTTACTGAATTCAATATTTATTGGTCACAAGTAATCTCAGTGTGTAATTTGCCCACATTTTTCCTTGGCAGTGTCATCTAATTGTTTTCTGCATTTTATGCATTGTAATGCCAGGACTTGAACATTATTTCGGTATTTTGTTTGGGTATTATAAGAATGCAGCAATACATGTTTCCTTTCAGTATAATGTTTGCAAGAAATACTGGTTTGATGAGGATGTATAAATTTGATACAACATAAATTAGTAACAAGTGGCAGTTTAGTCATTTTATCTGCTGATCCACATCTTACGACCATAAAACCAGATTCAGGAAAGCGAGCAGTAAAGGTTCTGAGAATGCTGGTGTTGCTGTACAGCCAGTAGCCACCTTAGAAAGAGATGCACGTCCTGTACTCTTTAAGTTCAATGAGGTATGCCTCTTTTTCACTGCCCATCATTCTACCGTCATATAAAGCATTTGATGCTCATAAATTTAGAAGAAATTTCTTGAATATTTAGCCTCGCTGTATTGGTGCTATTTTTTATAAATTATTTCTAGCAGAAAATAATGTGGAAGAGAAACAAATCCAGTCATTCTTTCCTAATTTGGAAGTTATTGCCATAGGATCTGGACAAGTCATTCTTTCATAACCTTCATTTGTGTTGGAACTAGTGAAACGAAGATGCTGACTTTAACATCACACCCTTATCCTATATGTGCAGGGCTATACAAATGCTGTTAAAAGGCCTGTTAGAATGCGGGATTTTCTGCTATGACTCTTCTTATATTTTATCGGAGCAATGCCATGACTGTACATCTTATTTATTCTAACGTTGTAAAAATGTAATAGTATAATACATAGGAAGCTTTAAAATTTGTTACTATTCAATTAAATGTAATTCTTGGTATTCTCAATGATGATGGTAATGTTCATCCTTTTTAGCTGAATGACGATTGGATTGAGCTTTCTTTTTCTATGGATCAACTAATACAATAGCACAAACTGAGTACGAATGTTCCATTAGACAAAATTGCTGAAGCTTTAACCACTGCATTCATTGCTCCAGCCTTCTTTTTGTGGCCAAATCCAGGCCTTTCTCGTGTGGAATATATGCAATCATCGGTATCCTAATATCAACCCCAGTGAAATCTAATCTCTTCTTGTCAGGATGACCCATCTCTGGTTCACTTTCCGAAACCTTACTCTGCAAAATAACATCAGAACTCAAAGATCATTAGTTATCAAGAACTGGAAAAATAATCATCATTAAACCTTTAAGATGCCAGCATATATGGTCACCCTTTGAGTGACTAGTGGTCGGCTTTAGCCACGTTCCAGGCGACTGAGTACCATCAGCGAATCGCCGATCAGTTGATGAGATTGAGCTTAATGAGAATGTCAAATATCCATGAGAATGCAAACAAATCTCACAAACAGTAGATTGCTTCACAGCCACATTGCATCTCTATTGGGATTTCAAACCAACTAGAAGTGTCATGTTCATGAATATGACAAAATACCTGTTTCTACTTTTTAGTAATTATACATGTACACGTTTCATTCATAGTTTAACTCTAGCTTTAAGTTTATGAAAAAAAATTAATAAAAACCAAAATGGGGTGAGAGAGGCTCGAACTCTCGACCTCAGGATAACTCTTAGCTATGAGACCTACGCGCTAGCCAACTGCGCCACCACCCCTTGATGTCTCAATACCGAATTTAATTAATATAGATTATATTCTCTCCGTCTACTAAATTTTAGCTAATTCACGGTTTTATAAATAACAATTAACTGAATTAGGTGATTTACTAATTCACCCTTTCATAAATATTATACTCTAGTTTCGAGACTTTACTAATATTGATTCCTAGAGTCTTCTCATCTTCTTATTGGATATTGGAATATGGCTATCTTGAAAGTTGAAAAATTAATAAGGGTAAGAATGGAAAACTTAGAGAAAATGTACCTTGAAAATACAAAATGACAATAAAAAAGAGAAATCAAAATTCCTGTTACAAGACAATATTTAGTAGACAGAGGAGTAATGTTTTGCATCGATAATCTATTGAAAACCCAATGGACATACTAGCCCCCGACGATTAGACCTGTTCGCGGGCCGGGCTACCCGCCCGACCCGACTCGAGCCCGCTTCAATTGGCCGAGCTTGGACATTCTTTTTTCAAAAAAGCCCGACCAAGCCCGAGACTGTCAAAGTCCGAAGATTTATGAGCCGAACTTGGTTTTTATATAAATATCCAAGCCCGGCCCGACAAATAATTTTATTTATTATATATTTATATATTAAATTTATAATTATTTTAAGATTTTATATTTTATCCTATTAAATTTTTATACTTGATTACAATAAATGTTACCAAATATTAAAGATTTTAAGTAAACAATACACTTATATTTAAAATTTAAACCTATTTTGATGTATTTTATATTTTTTTATTAATTTAATAAAAAAATTATAACAAAAACATATTCATAGGCTTGGGTCGGGCTTAGGAATGATCTTGTTAGCCCGACCCAAGCCCGACCCAAGCCCGACCCGAGCCCAAAATTCTAAAGTACGGGCTTGGGTTAACCTTTTTTGTAAAAAGCCCACCAAGCCCGGATCGGCCCGCCCGACGAACAGGTCTACTGACGATCAACATGATGGACAGAGTCCGCTTGTCTCCTAGCAGGAGATTCACTTTCCACGAGACCACTTGAGTTATTAAAGATGCGCAAAAAAGGTCGCATGGTTCGGTAAATTTATATAACATGGTATCAGAGCGAGAAGAAAAGTTGAGCATGTTTGGAGAGTATGTTTAGTAAGTGAAAAGTAGTCCATACACAATTACACTTGAAAGGGTGTTGGAGATGTACAATTATTCCACATCGGAAATTTATACACTCCCTCGACTCACAGATACTTTACATATATAAACAATAACTTAATTCACTCTGAAAGATACCTCAAATGAAGACGGTTGTCAGACACATATATTAGGATCAACCTAGTAAAAAATTTCAACTGAATCTTTGTTTCTTCCACAAACACTCTTACCATAAGAAGAAAGCTCGAAGAGGATTGGGAAATATCCTTTCCTATGACTGGCAATAAAAGGCAACGGTAACTTGTTAGTTAGATTAGTTACTCGACATAGATGAGTTTTTCCCTGTCATTGATGATAATTTGTTAATTTCTTGTATTATTCTTTTTCTTTAAAACAAATATTTGCTGTGTGATTTGCAAGCTGAAGATCCAAACCATATATACCTTTGGACTATATGGTTCCAATGAGTCCAATTGTAAATTAATAGGCTAGATTGAACACTTGAAGCAAGTTGGTTGTACATAGTAAAGAAATTGTAAGCTGTTTCTCACTCTCGTAACTCATTATTACCCTTTGGACTATATATTATGATATTTTTTAGAGAAAACTACGGATAAGTAGCCTGCCCATCAACAGGAATCCGTTTGCTCCGACTCATTTTGCTGTGATGTGCTGGATATTTTTACTCTGTTAGTCTGATTTTATGTTTAAAGTTGTGGAATTGACTTTGTAAGTCAGGTAATTGATTTTCGAAGTTCTAGAAGTACGAGCTAGACCGGATTGGATCCGTCTTAAATTCGTATTTTAGAAAGAAATTTTACGAAACCAGTTCACCTAATGAACGTGTACCCATTAGGACATAAGTCAATGGAGGGATTTGTGAACAAATGTTTTAATTTCGACTGCTTCGGAATGTAATGCAAAAAGCTAATAGCACTTGCAAGTTGCAAATTGCAACCACCAACAAAACACAAAAGGAGCCCAGTAACAGATGGGGATGTACAAGGACCAAAATCTGTCCACGTGTACTTTCAGTTTTTCGGTATGACTGAAATATTTATAATAAGCTTTTTGCATCAAACTCCAAATATACACGAAATGTACCTATTTTACTAAAATAAATTTTTGTCTATTATTTTTCACTCAAATTTCGATTTTATACTCAACTTTGGTAGGTGCTACATATTTCAATTCCGATCAATTTTAACAATTCATTCAGTTTTAACGATTGAGATTGAATTGTTATCGCCTTTGAGATCCACAATGACATTAAATCTCAACCATTAAATCTGGATGAATGAAAATTGACTGAAATTTACAAATTATCAAAATCGAAATTTAATGAATCTATTACTTTTCTTCCGGTGCCGAAAGATTAAAATGACTAATTCCTTTTACTTTATTGTATGATTCTCTTCCTTCTTAATTATTCTCTTATAACTTTATTTATATTTAATTTTTAACCTAATTAATATAATGATTTATTAGGAAAAAACGTTAAATATTGATATGTGAAAATGATAAATAAAATAAAAAATAAAATATTGAGTAAAATGAAATCTTTCGACACCAAGGGAGAAACAATAAGTATCATCATGATTTTAAAAATTTCTATAATATTTTTATTTTACCAAAAAGATAAACTATAGAAGAAAAAAATCATATTTAAAGTTTAGCATAGTTAAAATTTTTTAAATAATTGATTAATTGTTTATTACATAGATAAAAGGACATTTGTATTTATTATGCACATATATTCAATAAGGTTGTACAATTATGTTAACGCAATTATACAATTATGTGAGTATAGAATTACTGATTTGATAAATAAATATAATTAAATACTCTTTTCGGTTTTTAATATTTGTCGTTTTAGGTTTTTTACTTTGATTCTTAATACTTATCATTTTAAAATATCAATGTATTTTTTAACAAGATTTTCCTAATTTACCTTTGCATTAATTAGAAAATACATTAAGTGTAAATGAATTTATAAGTTGGTAATTAAGAAAAAAAATAATTTTATTATAAAATATAAAAGATAAATTAATGTCTTATTGATTTTGATAAAAAATTTAATATGATAAATATTAGAAAATAAATCTGTATTAATGAATTTAAATAATAAATACATTGATTATTATTGGTAATAAATGAAGGAAAGTGTCGAAATTGATTAGCTAATCAACTTTTTTTAAGGAGAAATTTGCTAATCAAAGCACTATATGTTAATGGGTCGGATCTGTATCTGATCTGGATCCATATTTCCATCATTTCAAGGTTGGCGCAAGATAGATGGTACTTGTATCAACCTTTAGATGGTACTTGTATCAATCTTGAAACAATAAAAATATGAATTCAAATAAGATCTGGATCCGGTTCATTGCCATCCTGTAACTCTGTCTTTTATATTATTCAGGAAAAAATATAAACAAACGGGCGGCCGTTCAACACTGATGACTGACTGGTCACTATCAGTGTAAATAAAAAGGTAAAAACGACGACTCTATCAGCCATTGCTGTGATCTTCTAAGCCCCATAATCTTCTATTCATGCCATTGATAGCCGAAATCAATTCCACTTCCTCATTGTTTGCTTGCAATAAACTACTATTTTTCCCTCCACAACTCTCCTCCTTGATCGATCACTAATTTTATCCA